>CAUYQV010150522.1:0-24136 GCA_963574575.1 Galagoides demidoff | reverse complement strand
AAAGAAAGACAAGAGACAAAGTGTAGTTCAAGAGAGTCAGCAAAGTTGGAGCCGACTTCCTTTATTGCTGGGGCAATATATAGGGGAGTGGAAGGGGCTACATGCAGGATCAGGGAGAGGCCGTTATCCAGGATCAGGTTATTCAGGATCAGGGAGAGGCCGTTATCCAGGATCAGGTTATCCAGGATCAGGGAGAGGCCGTTATCACACTATGCCTTTAGCATTGCTGTTTACCCTTACACTATAGGACTTGGAAAAATAGACTTGGACCCACTCTGATGTAAATAATTGGTGATTTATTCACACCTGCGCAGGGCCGTTGTCCTAAGACAAGCAGCCTCAAAGTGTAGGTTTTTTTGTCTTTTATACCATTTTTTGTGTATAAGGAATGTTGCCGTTGGCAGGGCACTGTCAACAGGGTTACAGTTTGGGTTTACAGTTTAGGTATCAATGGTTTACCTGCTTGGATGGCAGTGGTTACACTAGCAATGGTTCAGATAGCAATAGTCACAGTTTGGGTAACAACGGTTGTGGTTCTGTTCCTGGCAACCCTAGGGGGAAGAAGGGTGCCTGGGAACAGGCTGAGAAGCATGTTCTCTGCCACCCTGGTAGGGGGGGCATGGGAATGGGCTGGGTTACAACAATATGAAGCTTTAGATTTTTAGGTTGCAATGTTCTCACTTCCAAGGTAAAGTTGTAGTTGTAGAAGAGCCATTTGCCCATGGGATGTGCTGAATATGAACATTCTCACACTGTGCACATAAGTTGATTGGAGGGAGAAGGGCATTTGCCACGTTCTCACCCTATGTTTCCCATTTTTATTTTGTAGATGTAAAAGCTCTCTGAGAATATGAACTATTTTTTTTAAATGTTTATATTCATATATAGATTCTGTTTTTCCTAAATTGTTTTTACCTTTTTTATGTGACTTAGGTTATTTTCTGACAAAGGTTTTCTTTATGTGCCTGAGGCTCTGTTTCCTTTTATTTAAGGTGTTAAGTGGTGGGATGCTAAACATTTGATTGGAAGCTCTTTACATATGGCAGGGAAGCAGGGACTAACAGGGTGTTTGTCACATTTCAGTGATCTGGCTGAGCCATTTCATCTTGTCAGCATTTTTAGATTATTTTCTTTATTTTTATTTTGAAATATAAAGGGGGTGTAAACATTTTTGTTACATAATTTCTTATATATGTATAATTTTAAGTCAGGGATGTTAGTGTGCCAGTCCCCAGAATAGTGTTCATTGCCCTGATAGGTTGCTTTTTAACCCTCACTCTCCCTCCTTGATTTCTACTGTCCTTTACATTTGTTTGTGCCAGTGTGTGTCCATTATTTGGCTCTCAATTATTGGTATGTACATATAGTGTTTGTTTTTCTACTCTCAAGATACTTTATTTAGGATAATTTGTCACTAGTTCCATCAAAATTGCTGCAAAGATGTTATTTCATTCCTCTTTATAACCTAGTAGCACTATATGATGTGTGTATCCACACAAATACACAGAGAGTGCCAGAGAGAAACTGTATTAAAATTGTAATACTCAAAAGTCACCTTTGACTTCTGTAATTAGAAGAAATACAGGATACAATATATAAGATAACAAACGTTATTGATTATTGAAGTTTTATATAGCTTTTTCCTTTCTTAAAATGTGTATACATTTTTTGGCACCCTCTGCATACTTCACATTTTCTTTATCCACTCATACTGGGCACTTAGGATGATTCCACATCTTTATAATTGTGAATCATACAATGCTAAACAGTCACGTGTAGGTGGTTATTAAAAGACTTATTTTTCTTTTGTTAGATTACCAATAGTATTATTCCTGGCTCAAATGGTGAGTCTATACTTATTTTCTTTGAAGAATCTTCATACTGTCTTCCATAGGAGTTGTACAAATTTGGAGTCTCACCAAGAGTATATGAAATATTCTTTTCTCTCTGTATCCATACTAGCATCTATTTTTTTTTTTTTACTTTTTACTAATGAACATTTTCACAAGGGTGAGTTGCATTGTCCTGTGATTAGTGGTGTTGAGCAGTTTTTTTCATATGATTGTGGGCCATTTGTCTATCTTCTTTTGAAAAACTTCTGTTCATGTCTTTTGTCTACTTGTTTTTAAATAGGGTTATTATTATTCTCACAACTGATTTATTTGAGCTTTTTGTAGATTCCATGTTTTGGAAGTATAGTTTGTGAATATTTTCTCTCATTCTTTAAGTTGTCTCTACTTTTAGATTATTTCCTTTACTGTGTAAAAGCCTTATAATTTAATTATCATTTATTTATATTTCTTATTGCTATATGTGCCTTTGAAGTATTAGTTATAAATTCTTTGATGAGGCCTATGTTTATAAGAGTTTTTCCTATGTTTTCTTTTAGAATTCTTATGGCTTAATGACTTACATTTAAGTCTTTACTTCATCTTGAATGAATTTGTATACAGGGTGAGAGATGGAGTACTGTTTCATTCCTCTTTGTGTGCATATCCAATTATCCCTGTACCATTTAATGAATAGAATAATCCTTTCCCCAATATATAGTTATGTCTGCTTTTTCGAAGAGCAGTGGGTCATAGCTACATGATTTTATTTCTTGGTTCTCTATTTTGTTTCATTGGTCTGTATCTCCACTATTATACCAGTACCATGCCGTTTCGGTTACTATACCATTGTACACATATTATAATTTGATGTCAGGTAATGTGATGCCTCCAGATTTGTTCTTTTTGCTTAAGATTGCTTTGGCTATTTGGACTCTTTTTTGGTTCTAAATGTAAATTAATATTATTTACTGTAGATTGGTAAATGTAATATTAGTATTGTCATGAGAGTTGCATTAGGTCTATAAATCATTTGGATGTGTGGACATCTTAATGATGTTGGCTATATCAATTCATGAGCATGGGATATTTTTCCATTTTTTAATGTTATCTATAATTTCTTTTCATCAGTATGTTACAGTTGTCTTTGTAGAGATCTTTCACTACAAGGTTAAGTATGTTCTTAGGTATTTATTTTCTTTGTAGCTCTCGTAAATAGTATTGAGTTGTTGATTTGATTCTCAGTTTAACTGTTGTTAGTATGTAGAAATTCTGATTTGTGTATATTGATTTTGTAATCTGACACTTCAATGAATTTATTAATTAATTCTAGGAGTCTTTTAGTGAAGTCTTTATGGCTTTTTATAATAGATGTAAGATCATATTGTCAGCAAACATGGATCATTTGAATTCTTTTTTCCCTGTTTGGATGACCTTTGTTTCCTTCTCTTGTCTGATTGCTCTGGCACAGGGCTCCTCAAACTTTTTAAACAGGGGGCCAGTTCACTGTCCCTCAGACCATTAGAGGGCCATACTGCGGGCCCCGGGACGAGTTGGCTGCTAAGCAGGACAGGCAGCAGTAGCAAAAACACCCAGCGGGATGGATAAATGTCCTAGGTGGGCTGCATGTTACACACCAGCCATAGTTTGAGTACGCCTGGCTAGGATGTCCAGTAGAAATGTAGAGAGTGGGCACCTTTGTCTTTCCAGGTTTTAGGGGGAGTACTCTTAACTTTTCTCCATTCAGTATGATGTTGGCTGTGTATTTGTCATATAAGGCTTTTTGTTTGTTTGTTTCTTTTTTTCTTGCAGTTTTTGGCTGGGGCTGGGTTTGAACCTGCCACCTCCAGCATATGGGGCCAGCTCCCTACTCCTTTGAGCCACAGGTGCCGCCTTGTCATATCTTTTATAATGTTGAGATATGTTCCTTCTGGGCCTTGTTTATTAAAAGCTTTTGTCATGAATAGGTGCTGGATTTTATCAAATACTTTCCTGCTCATCATACGGTCTTTGGTTTTGCTTCTATTTGTATGGTGAATCACATTTATTGATTTGTATTTGTTGAACAATCCTTGTATGCCTGGGATGAAACCCACTTGGTCGTGATGAATTATCTTTATTAATATACTGTTGAATTTAGTTTGCTAGTGTCTTGTTGATAATTTTTTCATTTATATTCATAAGGGATGAAGTCTGTAGTTTTCATTTTTGTTGTAGTGTTTTCTGGCTTTGGTATCAAGATCATATAGGTTCACAGGATGGAAGGATTAGGGAGGATTTTCTCCTTATTAATGTCATAGAGTTATTTCTATAGGATAGGTGCCATTTCTTTTTTGCAGGTCTGATGGAATTTAGTTGTGAATCTGCCTGGTGTGGGGATTTTTAAGTGGGTTGGTAAGACCATTCATGTTCAGTGTTAATATTGATATTTTGGGTACTATTCTGTTCATGATGGATGATAATTTGTTTTCCCTCTCATGCTCTTGTTTTGTAAGAGCTGTGAGCTTTAACTTTTAGATAATTTTTGTCAGTTGGTATTTACAGTGCTGTTTCACATATACTATACCTTAGAACATTTTCTCTAGGCAATTGATCGTCCACACCCACTTGAGAACTGCCCCACCCAGATCCACAGGCAGCAGTTTCATGGTTAATATGGCTTGAACATAGCCCCACCCATGCCTTCCCTTCCAGTGATTGACATCCCCAGTCACCTTAGGGCTTCCCTGCTCAAGCCCATGGGCAGTAGTGGTTGTTAGCCAGGCACTGCTTGAGAACAGCTCCACCCACATTGACAGGAAGTGGTGATTATTGGCCTGCCTGGGTTGCCTGGTAGCAGTGGGGGTAGAAAACCTGACTTATGGGATTCACAGGAGTATCAGCTTTCCCCACTCCCTCCATCTGGCAGGGGTGATAGGGTGGCAGTAGCAGGGGATCAGACCCATGGTTGAGGTAGTGCTCTGAGTCTAAGATTTGAAAATGGTGCCAGCCAAAGCACCCAGTGGGTCACCTCTGTGTCTTCTCTCCAGAGAAATGCTGCAGTCTCTGGAGTCTCTGGTCACCTCTGTGTCCTCTCTCCAGAGAAATGCTGCAAACTGCTGCAGTCTCCAGACAGCCCCCCTCTATCTATCTTGTGGCTTTTGCACTGGGATCCATTTTACAGCTTGGATAATAATGATTGTGGGGAAAGTATGGAACCCTGGAATTGTCTCCTTTGTTTCCGTGTGTGAGGTCATCTTCCCTAGGTACCACCAAACCACAGAGCAAGTCACCTCTCTTCCCTCTTCTTCTCTTTGGGATGTGTGGACATCTTAATGTTGCCTCTTTTTTGATTCCTGTCTCTTAGACAGTCATTCTGAGTGTGGATATCCACTCACCACCTTCAGTCTTCTCACTGAGAGTGGGGTGTGCAGGATGCTTCTAGCCCACCATCTTAATCCCTCTCTCCTCTAGATTATTTTCTTAGGCTATTTTATGTGTCCTGATTCAAGTCTTCTAGTCTCTTCCTGAACAAAATACTTTTAGCTGTCATTGGTGCAGAGGTGTCCAACCTTTCTTTTTCCTCTATTGCATATGGGAAGAAGAGTTGTTTCGGCTCACACGTTAAATACACAAACACTAAAGAAAGTTGGTTAGAAGGAAAAATCCATGCATACTCCTTGTATAGATGCTGATCAGTTTCACAGATCCCTTTGTGATATTTTCCATATTTCATAGTTTTTAGAAACCATTTTGACTATATTTCTGAAACTTAAAGTGGCCAGGTAAAAATGTTATAAAAAATATATGTACATATAAAAAATTCAGAAGCAAGATTGCAAGCAATTTGGATGAATAAAGTAAAGTTATGTTTTGTTTAATTTTTGGAAGATATTTTGGTGGAGGCTGCATGAACAGCAGTTTCAGAAGACCAAATAATTTATTTACAGACATAAAAGGGTTAAAAAATTGGAATTGATTATAACCCTCTAAGGAGCAAAATGTCATTTAATCATATCCAGTGTGAGTCATGCTATATAAAAAAGTCACTGTGTCTTAATTATTAAATTTATTTTGATTTTTTCCTTTAAATTCAGATATAATTTCAAAAAAAATGGTGTCAAGTAACAAAAGCAATACATAACAAACATAATAAATATTTGAGCCTAAATATTTCAATATTTGAGGCCAGAAGAAGTTTGATTTGATTCTTCAGTTTTCATGTATGTTGTTTAGCTCATTAGAAAACTTATGAATTCCTGTTGTTTTAAAACACTGTACTTCTTGATAAAGGAGCTCTGCAAAAGAACACAGGAAAAATTTTAACTTTAAGAACCTTAAGTATTATGTAGTACAGGAAAGTAAAGTAAATTAATAAATAATTATAAAATAAGGCAGAATGTAATTAATGTCCTAAAGGAGCTACAAAGCATAGATGTGAGAGAAATGAGAAATCATTTTCAGTTTGAGAAGTGAGCAAAGACATAAGGTTAGAGCTGAATTGTTCTAAAGAAAGTGAAATGAGCTGTGTAACTGGATAAGGAGTGTGAGGGGAAACGGAACACTTAGATTCTGAAAGGTATTCAGACTAAGTTCATGGAGTTTTCAAATGTTTTCCAGTAGGGCAAACAAAGATGCTATAGTCTATAGAGCAGAAAAATTATATAAAGACAACAGAATTTAGAAAATAAATCTAACAATACCATGCAAGATATAGGAGAGGAGAGTAAACATTATTGGCATTCTAGCTTGTAGCCTTAGCAAATCCAGGTTTCCGTTCATTTACAGACTGCTGTTTAGGTAAACATTTGTTTTCCTTTGGGAAGATAAAACTTAAATACCTTGACTCTCTTCCTTGATGTCTTTGGCTGTGCAATATATTATGAGTATGTGTGAAAGATGGTACAAGACTAAAGTGATCATAAGTAAAAACCTAAATATAGCACACAAAAACAACAACAATGAACACCACTCAGCAAGACTTCATCACGCATTGGCACAAACAAAACTGTAAGACACTGACATACCAAGGTTATGAAACCTTAGTGAATTGTTGGTACAATGCTGCCAACCTAAGGGCACACTGGCAAGTTCACGAACTTAGGTGTCAGACCTTGTATATGATGAGAGCTTTGATGGTCATTCCAAAAGAAGAGTGCCAAAATTGCTTTGAAGTGTGGACTAGGTGCTGATGTCAGTGCATAGCTTCTTAAGGGGTGTACTTCAAAGTTGACCATAGTGATATTCAACAAAAAGTATGTAGCACTTTTTCTAGGATGAGATGGGGAGCTTAACTGTCAGACTTCCCATGTAGCTTTTCTTTTTAACTAGTTGGATTCTCTTATGTGTATATTCAGTTAATGTTTATTGCTTACTTGCTCTGTCCTAGGCATTGTCATAACAGCAAGGACAATAATAGCGTTATTCTTTCTCTTATTGAGTAGGAGAAGATGTTATCTAGGATCAATGCATGTCGAGACACTTTTTCGTATGTAACCCTTCATTTTAAATATATCTTTTAGCTCAGAATGCAAATTTCTGCTGAAAATGTGATAATAAATAGGTTTAGTACTGTGTACTTGAATGATATACTTTTAAGAAACCTTTGTCCTAATACAATGGAAAATAATTGGAGATTTGTCATATAAAGGAGAAGGATGTGCTAGCTTTATTTGAAGCTTTGTTTTTGGCATGGGTTAATTTTCTGATGGCAAAACACAAAGTTTCAAACTGTTTATTATTTTTATATTTTTTCATCTGAAAGCTGACTTTCTCATCAGAATACCTATAAGATTCCTTACCAACTGACAGGAAAATTCAACTTTTTAGGAAAACTTCTTAAGTAGTCCTAGTTTTAAAGGCAAGGTTTTAAAATAGAGTGTACTATAAGTTATTTTTTAAAGGAAATCCTTGCAAATATATATATTTTTAATTTGGGGTTAATATGAGGGTATATACACTTAGGTAAATTCTTGATGACATCAGGATGCCTAAGTAAATGTTGAAATTTCCACATATAAGAATGGTATATAACTATCATCTTTATCTTTCTACTTAAGTAATAACAAAAATTATAATAACACGGTCGTATGCCGAGTGACACTGCCTATTTTATGTTTGTATGAGCCTCTTACTTTTTGGTTTATAACTGACCTACATAAGACAGAGGAGTTTCAGTAGTGGTCATGAGCTAACATATTAAGATTTTCTTTACAGATATCTAAAATTGAGACTCCTTTTGACCTATCTCAGTATGCTTAGAGGCAATTATTTGTGTGTATGTGTGTGCGTGTGCATGTGCACAGTAAGTGGATTATCCTAAAAGGTTTTTAATCGATTGACATTGTCACATGGAACAAATAAGGCTGAGAATGAGAGTATGCAATATTCTCATTACTAACTTAATAAAAGTCTGTGTTTAAAATTTAGATTACCGGAGGCAAGATGGTAGAAAACTCATACTTTCTGGTAAATTATCTAGAAAATTTAAAAAACATATTCTTAGAAGGAGAACACCCCATAATTTCCCATGAAAATCCATAAAACATTTTACAATCTTGTGTACATGTCATACACAATGTTTTGCGTAGTAGGGAATACGCTATCACATATACCCAATCTACATTTAAGATTGTTTTCTTAGGGCGGGCCATATGTGGCTTTAAGATGGAAATACATTTTCATTTAGTTCTTATGAGACTCTTTAATAATGGACACATTTCAATGTGGTAGTTAAAGAAAATGGGTACAAGTAGCCACTGAAGCAATTTATACAAAAGAGAAAAATCATTAAAACTTATATTTATGAAAGTATTTAATTATTTATTAGAAGATTTACTTTGTAGAGTATAAATGTTGTCCAGTTACAAACTTATGGTTATTTGATTATTTCCTTAGTGTCTAAGTTGGAGAAAAATGCTAGAACAGAATTAAATTTGAATGCATTTTGCAATGTGAATTCTAAACCTATTTTTCTTTAAAATAGAGTTCCTCCTGGAATGATTAAATATGAATGAATCTTCAGTTACCACATTTCCATGCTATTGTAGGTGTCAAAGGAGAAAGAAATATTTGACAACTTATTTCAACTTTCTGTGAATAAAAATAATGTCCAAGAAAAACATTTGCATTTCAAAATTGTCAAATTATGTCATAGCATGGCCTTCCCTTAGAATAATATATGTAAACATATTTCCCTGCTATTCTCATGTAGTACAATGGCAGTTGAAATGATTAATCAAATTCTGATTCTAAAGCTCTGTAGTAAAGATGCAAATTGTTGATCCCTATCAAATAGCCTTGATTAGGTTGCTTAAATTTAAAAGTGATTACTTTTTAAGGTTTACATTTCCTATGTGGAAAATATGGCAAAATTAAACAATACATTGTTGCATTTTACTATATCAAGGAGATTAATCTTTCTAAAGAAAGAGCATTCAAGATTATCAGAATTTATGTTTTGTATAATTTTTTTTCTTTTCTTTTTCTTTTTTTGAGGCAGAATCTTACTCTGTTACCTGGGGTAGAGTGCCTCTGGCATGCTAGCTCACAGCAACCTCAACCTTTTGGGCTAAAGCATATCTCTTGCCTCAGCTTCCCCAGGACCTAGAACCACAGGCGCCTGCCAAAATGTGTGGCTATTTTTTATTTATTTATTTATTTATTAGTAGAAATGGGGTCTCATTCTTTCTCAGGCTGATCTCAAATTCCTGAGCTCAAGCAATGCACAGTGGCAGCCTCCCAGAGCGTTAAGATTATACTAATGTCAGGTATGAGCTGAGGCTCTTGGCCTTTTATGTTTTTCTGTTCCTTTAAAGCCAGTATATAGTTATGTGACATTGAATTACCAGGGAAATATGTCATAAAGCATTTAAGAATTTTGAATTTATTCTGTAATGTATTTCTAGCTTAGACATAGAGATGAATACAATTATATATTACTATTGACTCAATGCCCATAGCACAGTGGTTACAGTGCCAGCCACATACACAGGGTGGTGGGTTGAAACCCAGCCCAGCCAGCTAAACAACTGAAATAAAAAAATAGGCAGGCTTTGTGGTGGCCAACTATAGTCCCAGCTACTTGGGAAGCTGTGGCAAGAAAATTGCTTAAGCCCAAGAGTTTGAGGTTGCTGTGAGCTGTGATATCACTTAACTCTACAAAGGGTGACATAGTAAGACTCTGTCTCAAAAAAAAAAATGATATATTACTTGGACAAAATATGGATTCATTTGTCTATTTCTGAAAACTGACCTCATATATTATGGTAAAAAAATATTAATTAAGATGGGAGTTTAAAATGAAAGCAATCATTTTGTTATTTTGCATTAAGTATCATCAGAATTATAAAATATGTAATAAAGGCCTTGATATTTTTAAAGGCATTTTCATGATATCTATTCTTTGTTATTTTAATTTTTTCTTTTTATGGTTGTAGATTTAGAAAGAATAGTTGAAGAGGCAAATCTCTGAAAGACCATTTATTTTCAATTTATAACTATTTTTTCCTTCCAGATAGATAGTGTAGGCATATTTCATTCTTATTGTGCTTTGTTTTATTGCATTTCACAGATATTATGGTTTTTACAAATTGAAGGTTTGTATCCACTAAGTGTGTTTTTCCAACAGAATGTGCTCACATCGTGTCTCTGTGTCACATGTTAGTAATTTTCACATTATTTCAACTTTTTAATTATTACATCTGTTACAGTGATCTGTGGATGAGGGATCTTTAATGTTACTATTGTTTAATTGTTTGGGATGCCTACTCTACTGACCAGCCATTTCCTATCAGCTCTATCCATCTCCTCATTCTGTGAGACACAATAATTGAAATTTGTCCAGTTAATAACACTATCGTGGCCCCTAAGTGTTTGAGTAAAAGAAGGATTCACACCTCTCTCTTTAAATCAAAAGCTAGAAATGAGTAAGCTCAGTGAGGAAGGCATGTTGAAAACTAAGATATGCTTTAATTCAGGCCCTTTGTGCCAGTTACCCATGTTGTGAATGCAAAGGAAAAGTTCTTGAAGGCAATTGAAAATGCTGCTCCAGTGAACACATGAATGATAAGAAAGTAAAATAGCTTTCTTGCAGTTAAGGAGTAAGTTTTAGTAGTCTGGACAGAAGATAAAGGAACCACAATATCCCTTTAACCAAAGCCTAATTCAGAGGAAGGCCCTCCCTAACTTTCTTTATTCCATAAAGGTTGAGATAGGTGAGGAAGCTATGGAAGAAAAGTTTCAAGTTAGTAGAGGTTAGTTATAAGGTTTAAGAAAGACATTGTCTCCATAACAAGGTGAAACATCAAGTTATCCAGAAGGTGCAGAAAGTTATTCTAGCTATGATAATTATTATTTTAGCTATAATAATCAGCACACAACAGATTTTTCAATACAGACACAGTAACCTTCTACTGAAAGAAGGTGTCATCTGGACTTTTGTAGCTAGAGTGGAGAAAGCAATCCTGGCTTCATAGTTTCAAAGGACAGGCTGAGTCTCTTAGTAGGGCCTAATGTAGTAGGTAACATTAAGTTGACCAATGCTCATTGACCATTTGAGGATCCTAAGGCTGTTAAGAATTATGCTAAATCTACTCTGCCTGTGCTTTATAAATGAAAAAAATAAAATAAAAACAGCCTGGATGACAGAACATGTGTTTACAGCATGTTTTACTTACTATTTTAAGCCCATTGTCAAAACCTAATGCAAAGAATATTCCTTTCAAAATATTAATGTTCATTCACAATGCACCTGGGCATTCAAGAGCATTAATGGAGAGGTACAAGGAGAATGTTGTTTTTATGTCAGCTAATATAATAGCCATTCTGCAGCCCATGGATTGAGGAGTAATTTTAATTTTCATATCTTGTTATTTAAGGAATGCATTTCCTATTGATATAGCCGCCATAGACCATGATTCCTCCCATGGATCTGGGCAAAGTAAATTGAAAACCCTCTAGAAAGGAGGCACCATCATAGGTCCATTGAGAACATTCATGATTCATTATGTGAGGTCAAAATGTTAAAATTAACAGGAGTTTAGAAAGTGTGAATTCCAATTGTCATAGATGACTTTTGGGTGTTCAAGACTTCAGTGGAGGAAGTAAATGCAGTTTTGGTGGAAAAAGCAAGAGAACCGGAATTAGAAGCAGAGTTTAAAGATGTGACTGAATTGCTTACATCTCATGATAAAACCTTAATCAGTGAGAGGTTGTTTGTTATACATGAAAAAATAAAGTGGTTTCTTGAGATGGAATCTACCTTTGGTGAGAATTCAGTGAACACCATTGAAATTACAACAAAGGGTTTAGAGTATTTTGTAAACTTAGTTGATAAAACAGTGGCAAGGTTGGAGAAGGTTGACTGCAGTTTTGAAAAAAGTTGTAAAATGCTCTCACACAGCATTGCATGTTACAGAGAAACCTTTCATGAAAGGAAGAGTTAATAAGTGGGGAAACTTTAATGGTGTCTTATTGCCACATCCACCCCAACCTTCAGCAACCACCACCCTAATCAGTGAGTAGCCACCCACATTGAAATCAAAACCCTATACCAGCAAAATGTGGTGTTTTGCTGAAGGCTCGGATAATCATTAGCATTTTTAGTAATAAGGTATTTTTAAATTAACTTTGCTTTTAAGCTTTTTTTTTCCCAATCGCCCTCCCTCCACCTATCCACCCCCTTTCCTCCCCACCCTGTCTCTCCTCCCCATATTCTTAGACTATAATTAGATTATAGCAAGCTATAAATTAGTTTCATAATAAGGTTGTGTACACTGGATACTTTTTCTTCCATTCTTGTGATACTTTGCTAAGAAGAACATTTTCCAGCTCCATCCATGTAAACATGAAGGGGGTAAAGTTTCCATCTTTCTTTATGGCTGCATAGTATTCCATGGTGTACATATACCACAGTTTATTGACCCATTCATGGATTGATGGGCACTTGAGTTTCTTCTATGACCTGGCAATTATGAATTGGACTGCAATAAACATTCTGATACAAATATTTTGTTCTGTTGGTGGGAATATAAACTAATATGTTCCTTTTGGAAAGATGTCTGGAGAACACTTAGAGAACTAAAAATAGACCTGCCATTTAATCCTGCAATTCCTTTATTAGTTATATATCCAGAGGACCAAAAACCACATTAAGCTTTTTTTTTTAAAACATTAGGCTGTTGCACACTTAACACAGTATAATACAGTATAAACAGGACTTTTATATGCACTGAAAACCAAAATACTTGTGTTCCTGGATTTATTACAGCATTCACTTTATTATAGTGGTCTGTATCCATGCCTTCAATATCATATATAACTATATTTAGTTATAAGGAATTTAGGTATACTTTAGTTTTTTCATTTTGGATCATTGGTAATGATACCGGAGTTCTAGGCTCTTGGTCTCAGCGGTTTGAAGAATGAAGGGACAGACCACAGGATCAGCAGTAGGTTAGGTTTTATTTAACAATACAAGTGTTACGCTCCCACAAAGAACCAAACCTCCTTGTTCTGCTCTCCCTTGGAGGTCTCTGTGTTTGGGCTCTCTGCTTAAGGGCTTTTATAGTGGCAGGTCCTTGTGAGTTAGGGTCAGTTGTCCACTGAGCTTTCAGGTCTTGAAAACAGACCAATTAAAAGCAAGTTTTGGAAACAGACCAATCAGGGATGCACTGGAGGAATTGACTTGCCAGAAGTCCATGTGAGGAGACAACAGGGTGCAAGTGTCTTCCCCCACTTGTGTCCAGCTGAATTCCTCCATTCGCAGCAACAGCAACAGGTCCAGGGCCAAGGTGGCTGGTCTTGGTACCACCTTGTCTGGCATCATTAAGACCAGCAAATCTTACTTGCCAAAACAGCAAAAGTCATTAAATGTCATGATTGATTTTTATGTCAAGAAAAATATTCTAGTTGCCTACATTCTATTTATTTGAGGGGCATACTGTATGATGCTGCTGTTTATATCAGATATGTCTTGACCTTGGCATAAATTCCTAGAATGTTGTAATTTTCTACAACCATTATGTTAACTACCCCATAATGATAATGACCACCACATTTCTAAAAATGTGCTTATAGCAATCTGTAATTCACCCATAACTTTTGTTTTGTAGTATCTTAGTAGAAATTTTTTGAAGTTGCAACCCATTACAGAGAGTCAAATACCAAAAACACAAATCAACCTCTGGTTGATAAATTATAGATATTCTGGTATATACAATGCCATTGAGTTAAAATTATGTACTGTCGTGTTCTGAAGATTACATGGTATTCTGCTTAACATCTCTTTGATAAAGTTAATGGACTTTCTAAGCCACTGCCTCCTACCCATTTGTAAATCATATACATTTAATCTAGTAGGTCATTATTTAAAGTCACTAACCTCTAATTTTCTTTTATCAATACTTTTGTAATCTAAACATTTGCAGTCACCTCACATGAAATGATTATGATTGGTAATTTTCTCATTATATGTGTAAAAAATTTAAATTGTTTTCAGGAGTAATGCAGTTACCTCTGAGAATTTGTAGTTTAGACCTAAGACAATGTTTCATGAATTTTACTTGGAAACAGAAACTTGTTGACAAGATAAAAATGATTTGTTATAGGGAATATAGTGAAATTCCCAGAATCATTTTTATTGAATTCTTTCTATTTATGCAAAAAATTGCATCCACATAAGTGAAAATGGCATTTTTTTCACAGCTAAAATTCTATTTTTATACATATCAACAAGAAATTAGGTAAATTCTAGAATTTCTTCCGTGCCCCAAGTTAGCCCCTTTTTCTCTATTATTTTTTAAAATTTACCTTCATCTCATTCTATCTGGGGTTGATCTAATTTAATTAACTTTCCTTATAGATCCTTTTATAATTCCCTTGTGTCATTGCCCTCTTTCATCACAAGAGAGCACATGTTAATATGAGGAATGTATTCTTCAGATTGTTTCTCTTAATGTGTGTAATTATAATAGATTATATATTATATAAACACTTATATTAATATACTTAAGCAAACAAAAACTGAATTATTTTGTCCTCTGTTTTACAATCTCTAATTTTCTCACTCAAGAAATACCTCATGTAAATATGGTCAAGTGAACTGGTAATTATTCTTTCAATAGGTGAGTGCTGTATGTAGTAGATGTACCATATTATATTTTGTTAATTCATTAATGATTACAAATAGTCTTGTTTCCAGTTTTTTTCTATTCTAAATTATACTAAAATAAAAGTTTCCATATATTTTATTCTTATCTGGTACAGTTACTTCAAAGTTTTAACATAATATCTAGGAATAAATGATAAAAGAAAAGTGAAGTATCTAAATTACTTATGTAGACTGTTTCGATTAGGTGTTTTTTTATGTTTATTTTTTCTATATTTTTAATACTATACAAGTTAGAATATTGAATTTTTTTGTGTTTCACAATTTGGGACAGTTTAAGTCTAAGATAAACATAAGATATATCATAAAATGATATGTGAAATATATAAACTTGTTTTAAGCCTGAAACTTTAATTAAAATGTTATCCAATGTAATCAGTCTTACTATGAAACTAATTTATAGCTTTCATAAGAAAGCTATAACCCAATTATAGCCCAAGAGGAAGGGAAAAAGGGAGAGGAAGGGGAGGGGAGGGAGGAGGATGGGTGGTAGGAGGGTAATTGGTGGGACCACACCTATGGTGTATCTTACAAGGGTACATGTGAAATTTACTAGATGTAGAATACAAATGTCTTAACACAATAACTAAGAAAATGCCTTGAAGGCTATGTTAACCAGTTTGATGAAAAGATTTCAAATTGTAAATACAACCAGCACATTGTACCCCATGATTGCATTAATGTACACAGCTATGATTTAATTAAAAAAAAAGATTTAATAAAAATGTGAGTAATTATCAGAGAAGAATTAGTTCAGAATTATGCACGTTGCTCATCATGGGATTTATTCCAGTGGACAATTCTTTGCAAACTTTGTTGTTGTAGACCCCCAGTTTTAAAACCCTTGTAACGTATTGACAATTCCATTGTCTATAGGCCTCCAAGGCTCTAATTCCAATTTCCTCATAACAAAAAATAGGGGAATTATTTTCCTATTTTTCATCTTATATATATATATATTTTGGCCAGTGCTGGGTTTGAACCCACCATCCCCGGCATATGGGGCCAGCACCCTACTCCTTTGAGCCACAGGCACTGCCCTTATCTTATATTTTCTAGCATCTTTGTTAATATTGTTCCATGCCCAATGACCGCATAACTGAATTACTAAAGTGAGAAATATTCAGATATGAACCTGAGAAGGTAGCTAAATTATTAATATATATTTATCTTTAAAATTCCTTAATAAAGGTTGCTAAGTAATTGTAGTATTTTCTGTGTATAACTATCACTATGAATTGACTAAATTAACTTTGGCCTCTTAATGAGAAGGGACAAGAAGTGATGGATCTTACAGAAAGAAATGCAAGTGTTAACAAAACAGAGGAAGAGAAAACATGAGTAGTGACATATTAATAAAAGACAATTGATAACAGTATGCCTTTGTCTTTTCTAAATGCAATGTACGTGAAAGTAAAAAAAAATGACAAAAGTTAAAACAAAAAAAGAGTGATTAAAAATAACAAATTTGTAAGGCAGCAGGTAAGAGTGTTAATCATTGAAAAGACATTTTCAGACATGCACAAACATTATATATTTAATTCTGACGTACTTTTCTTAGAAAGCTATTGGAGATAGTGCATCTAGTAAAGGAAAGGCATAAAACAAGAGAAAGGCATAGTCGTGAGGACATAAAGGGATCTAATATTATATATATACAAACAACTAAAATGTTGTTCCAAAATGAAAGTTGTGAATCAGAATTAGAAAAGCCATGATTTGGATCAAAGCAAGAGTTTGAGGATTATGGAAGGGAGCTTTTCAGAAGACAAGTGGCTTTGATAGATTATATATCAGCATCTGGATTATAATTTTATGTTTCACTGATATAGCATCTATAATGAATTACAGAAAGGTACATAAAAATTAAATAAAATAGATTTTAACTATAGGAAAAACAAAAGTATAAAGAAAGGAAATACAATCATAACACATTTCCTGGCTCTGCAATGAAAAACCTTAAGTTGACATAAAAAAATACTGGATGTAAAAAGAACTGTGGGCATTTAACCTAACAGATTCTCTAAAATTAATAAAAACCAGTGGGACATGAGCATATTATTCATAAATATGAAGACTAACTCCTAAAAGAATTGCTTTAGAAGTTGGAAAAAATTGTCTTTGCAGAGTGGGAGTTTGTTTTTGTTTGGGGGAAGGTGGGACATTAGTGAATGGTAGGTTTTGTTAAGAGACATCTAATAATGGATACTTTTTGGAAACATTGTGAGGATGTATCACATTGATAAAAAAAAAAGTATTGATTTAAATAATGGCTGGTGATAGAACATATATTTATTTAATCTTAATATTTTCTGAATGGCAAACAGTAATTGTTAACAATATGAAATCAATGATAATGCAAGATGGCCATAATGTTTGTGTGCAAATATACTTGTCCATTTTGAATTGCATACAAACTTTATGGGCACCCAATACTTTATATTTGAGAGTTGGAATAGGCATTGGAAATTAATTTGTTACTCCAGAAAATCTTGACATTTTAAAAAACTTTTATTTCTTATCAGTCTTTTATCCAATGACTATTTCCTCTCTAGGATCTTAAACCTAACATAAAGCTTTTTGTTTCTGTTTTTGGAGTTTTTTACATTAAATATTATTGCTTCATGTTTTTCCATGTTGTCTCCTACTGTGACTTAAGTTTTTTTTTTTTTTTTTTGCTATCTCAACCTATGCTAACTTTATAGGTGTTACTCATTCTGTGTAAATTTACTGCATTGACTATTTCCTGTTTATTATGTAGCACATATCTATGTTTCAATGTAAGTCCACTGAAGCCAGATTTGGTAGTTTCCATATTTTATAGCATTTTCTGAGTACCTGGTGAACTGAACTTGGTAACTATTAAAAAATAACTAAATTCAGCATGCTTCAAAAACTAGTTTGGCACCACATCACTGATAGATGACTTTAGTAGCTTTTCATCCATTAATCATAACCTAGTAGAAACATTATTTAGTGGAGAACAACATGCTAAAAACAGTTTTAAGTTACAGTATTTGTATAAACAGGATAGCATCATTCCATATTTTTAAATTGCTGAACAAAGATCTACTAAGCTTAAGGAATCTGTTAGATAACATGTTTCAAGTTCAGTAAAGTGGGATCTTTTAGTCAAAACAAATCTATTATTCTAGCACATTTCATGCTCCTTGAAAAGAGATTTATAATATATAAAGAGTCCTTTATTGAAAGGATTTTCAGTTCACTAAAAAAAAAAAAAAAATTACAACTTAGGAACAACCAATTGCCTAACATGTTTTCGGCTCACTGAAACAGATTTACTACTCAGAAACAACCCATTATCTAACATGTTTCTGGTTCACTGAAGACAGATTTACAACTCATACGTAGCCCATTATCTAACACAATTCCAGCTCACTGAATATTGATTTAGGATTCATAAACAGCCCATTATCTGACAAATTTTCAGCTCACTGGACAGATTTGCAAATCATAAACAACCTATTATCTACCACATTTCTAGCACACTGAAAATAGATTTACAGTGTATAAACATCCCATTATCTCACATGATTCAGTTCGCTGAAGATTGATAAAACTCACTAGGAACCCCAAAGAGTCAGGGTTCTAAATTAGACAGAAAACAAACAAACAAACAAGCAAACAAATAAATGTAAACTGCTTTGTACAAAACAAGTTTGACCTTAATGTACAATCTTATAATGGATATGCATAAAAGTTTAATGTTTATTATTTTCAATCTTCCAACTGTATATAAAAGCAAAAAATCTGGTGAATTAAAGACATGCTAACTGCATTTTGTGGCTTTAAAAAAAAATTTCAGTGTCAATTTATGGAAATTTAGGATATGAAAAATTATCATTATGGATAGTTTGCATTTTAATAACTTTAATTTATTTTTAATCATTTTTTAATTCTTACTCCATTGTATTGTATAGAACCCTTAGAATACATTAACTTATTTAAAACGCCTAATATAATAACTTCAATTGGATATTGTTAAAACAAATATTATAAGCAAATAAAAGATTAAGTTCATTTTGGATATAATAAATTTAACATTAAATATGTTTACTGACAGTTAATTTATTTTTACATTATAATGTGAAAACACCATATTTTTACTCTTCAATAGCCAGAAGCCATACCTTTAGTTTAAGTCTTTCATTCCAAATTTGACAAACTCAAATTTTGGAAGACACAGTAAAAAAATACCTCATTTAAAATAGTGTAAATTAGTGTTTACAAATTATTATTTATATTATTAAATAAAATTTACACTATTAAAACTATTTTAAAAACTATCTGAAAGAGTTTTTAAATATAAAAAATTTAAATGTTGCGTAATTTGTAAATACATAGTAATTTATGGTTGTGTTTTGATACCTCTGAAACTTTTTATTATGGAGATTTTCAAATAAGCACAAAAATGAGAAGAAAGTTCCATTAACCCAAGGGGCCATACATTAGTTTCCACTACTATGAACAGATGGCTAATTCTGCTTCATCTGTTCCTTCCTTCTTCCCATTACACACACACACACACACACACACACATGCACTTTACTATTGGGTTACTTTGAAGCATAATTCTAGACCAAGAGTTATCTGTATCAGATAAAGACTCTTGTTAACACAATCACAGTATCAGATAAAGACTTGTTTTTAGCACAATCATAATGATACCATATGTGCATTAAAACAGTTCCTTAATTTATATCATTTAATTTCTAGTTTAATAGTAATTCCATTTGTATTTTTTTATTTGTGTAAATGTTTGGGATACATGTGCAATTTTGTTACATGTGTAGATTGTGGAGTGGTCAAGTCAGGGTTTTTAGAGTGGCCATCACTCCAGTAATATCCATTGTACCCATTAACTAATTTCTTATCATCCCCACTCCTCCCACGCACTCACCTTTTTGAGCTTCCATTGTCTATCATTCCATTTTCCACATCCAAGTATACACAAGTTTTAGCACTATCTTATGAGTGAGTGAGATGATGCATATTTGACTTTCTGTGCTTGGCTTGTTTGACTTAATATAATGGATTCAAGTCCAATATATATTGCTGAAAAAGATAAGATCTCCTTCCTTTTTAAGGCTGAATAGTATTCTATTACATAAATTTACCACATTTTCTTTATCCATTTCCCCATTGCTGGACACTTGGGTTGATGCTACGTCTTTGCTATTGTTAATAGTACTGTGATAAACATATAAGTGCACGTATTTTTTTATTTCTTTTCTTTGGATAGATACCCAGTAGTGGGGGCTGCATGGAATGGTAGTTCTATTTTTAGTTCTTTGAGAAATCTCCATTTCCATAGAAGTTGTGGTGCTATTCATTCCCCAAAACAGGGTATAAAAGTTTCCTTTTCTTGGGATCCTTACCAGTGGCAATAGCCATTTGACTGAGGTAAAATGATGCCTCCGTGTAGTTTTAGTGTGCATTTCTCTGATGATTAGTGATGAATGTTTTTTTCATATACTTGTTGGCCATTTGCATTTCTTCTTTTAAAAAGAATCTATGAATGTTTTTGCCCACTTTTTAATAGGGTTATTTGGTTTTTTATATTTTGGGGGTTTTTTTTGTTTGTTTTGGGGAGTTTTTGTATATTTTATGGATTTGCCCTCATCCAATGAATAGTTTGTCAGTATGTCCTAAGCTGAGCTCCATTGCTCTGTAGTTAGAATGCAGGCCCTGCAAACCAGAGGGGGCAAGTTGGAACCTTGCCTGGACCTGAATTAAAAGTATTCGTGTATATATATATATTTTTTTTTTTTCGTTCTCCTATTCTACATATAGCCTGTTCACTCTGTTAATTATATCTTTTGTTGTATAGAAGCTTTTTAGTTAAGTCTCATTTGTCTATTTTTATATTTGTTACTCATTCTTTTAAGGTCATAGTCATAAGTTCTTTGCCAAGACTAATGTACAGAAGAGTTTTCCTCTTTGTATTATATTTTTTGTAGTTTTAGGTATTAACATTTAGGTTTTTAACTCATCTGGAGTTGAGTTTTGTATATGGTGAATGATAAGGGTCCAGTTTCATTCTTCTGCCTATGACAATGCAGTTGCTCCAGCGCCATTTACTGAAAAGTGTGTCCATTCCTTAGTGTATGTTGTTTTTGATTTTGCCAAAGATAGGTGGCTATAAAGACATGGCTTTATTTCTGGGTACTCTATACTGCTTCATTGATTTATGTGTTCATTTTTAGACTAGTATCAAGCTATTTTGGTTAATATAGCCTCCTTGTAACATAACTTGAAGTCAAGTAATGTGATGCTTCCAGCTTTGTTCTTTTTGCATAGGATTGCTTTGGATATTTGGGCTTATATTTTTTTATTTCATATAAATTCTAGGACTGTTCTTTCTAAGTTTAGTGAAAAATGAGATTGGTATTTTGATAGGGATTTAATTGAATCGAATCTATAGTTTGCTTTGGCATTATGGGCATTTTAACTATTAGTTCATCTAATACATGGCCATGGAATGTTTTTCAGTTTGTGTGTCATCTACAATTTCTTTCATGGCGTTTGCAGTTTTGTTGTAGAGATCTTTCACCTCTGTAGTTAAATTTACCCTTGGGTAATTTTTTTGTAACTATTTCAAATATGACAGCCTTCTTGATTTCTTTCTCAGTTAGATCATTATTTGCTGAATAGAAATGCTATATTGATTATATATCCTGCAATTTTATGGAATTTATTTTTGAATGTGAGAGTTTTTTCGTGTTGACTTTGGGCTTTTCTAGATTTAAGATCATATTTGCAGCAAACAGGGATAATTTTACTTCCTCTTTAATTTAGATACCTTTTATTTATTTCTCTGGCCTGATTGTTCTGACCAGGACTACTAGTACTTGATTGACTGGGAGGGGTGAACATCTTTATCTTCTTCCAGGTCTTAGAGGAAATATTTTAACTTTTCCCCCCCATTCAGTACGATGTTAGTTGTTGATTTGTCAGTATGGTGTTTATTATTTTGAGGTATAGTCCTTTTATGCCTAGTTTGTTGAGGTTTTCGAAGGGATGCGGAGTTTTTTTTGGGGGGGGAGAATGCTGAATCTTATGAAATGCTTTTACTATATCTATTGAGATGATCATAAAGATTTTGTCTTTCTTTTGATGTTATGTATCACTTTTATTGATTTTTGTATGGTGAGACATTCATTCTTTCATTCCTATTATAAAACACATGTGGTAAAGATATATTATCTTTTTATTCTGGATTACTAGTTGGCAAGGACTTTTTTTGAGAATTTTTTCATCTATGTCCATCAAGGTTATTGATCTGGATTTTCTTTTATGTGTGGCTTTTTGGTTTTAGTATCAGGGTGATGATACTGGCCTCATAGGCTGTATTAGGATGAATTACCTCCTCTTTATGTTTTTGGAACAATTTCAAGAGGATTGGTATTAGTTTTTTCTTTGTACTTAAAGTAGAATTCAGCTATGAATCTATCTGGTCCTGGGCTTTTCATTGCTGGGAGACTTATTCATGATTCAGTCCGGTTGCTTGTTATTAGTCTGTTTATGTTTTCTGTTTCTTCCTAGTTCAGTCTTCCAGGTTGTATGTTTCTAGAAATTTATCCATCTCCTCCAGGTTTCCTAGTTTGTGAGAATAGATTTATTCATAGCATTCTCTAATAATCTTGTATTAATATGATCAGTTGTAACATCTTTTTTATTTCTGAATTTTTAAATTCGTGTCTTCTCTCTTCATTTGTCTTTCTAGTGATTTGCCAATTTTGTTTATCTTTTTTGAACAACTTTTTGTGTCATTGATCCTTTGTATTTCTTGTGTCTTTTTATTTAATTCTAATCTGACATTTGTTGTATTTTTTCTTCTGCTAATTTTAGGTTTGGTTTTCTAGACCCTTGAGGTATGTCATTAGGTTGTTATTTTGTAATATTTCTACATTTGTGATGTAGGGCATTTAATGTTGTTCTTAGCACTGCTTTTCTAGTACACGTAGGTTTTGGTATATGTGCTTCAATTTTCATTTGTGTCAATTTTTTTTTTCATTTCTGATTTGTTTGTTGACTCAGTGGTCATTGGGGAGCATGT
This sequence comes from Galagoides demidoff, assembly GCA_963574575.1. Classification (NCBI taxonomy): domain Eukaryota; kingdom Metazoa; phylum Chordata; class Mammalia; order Primates; family Galagidae; genus Galagoides; species Galagoides demidoff. Next base: position 1,080 of record CAUYQV010150522.1, on the reverse strand, counting down.
TTAATTTTCACGTGTTCCTCCTGGTGTTAATTGATAGTTTTATTTTGTTGTGGTCTGAGATAGTTGATATGATTTTGATTTTTAAAAATTTGTTGAAGCTTGTTTTGTTGCTTCATATACGTTCTATTTGGAGCATGTTCCAAGTACTCATGCAAAGAATATGTATTGTGCAGTCGTTGGGTACAATGTTCTGTAAGTGTCTTTCAGGTTCATTTGATTTAAAGTCCAACTTAAGTTCCAAGTTACTTTGTTGATTTTCTGTCTACATGATCTGTTTAATGCCAAGAGTGGGAAGGTTAAGTCCCCAACTGTGGCTGTATTACTATCTGTCTGTCTCTCTGTTTAGGTCTAGTAGTATTTGATTCATAAAACTGGGTGCTCCAGTGTTGAATACATATGTATTTCTAACTGCTGTATCATCTTGTGTGATCATCGTGAAGTGATCCCTATGTCATTGTATTATAACCCCTTCTTTGTGTGTGTGTGTATGAGTGTGTATGTGTGTGTATGAGTGCATGTATATGGGAGTTTACTGTTTTTGAATTAATGTCCGTTTTATCTGATGTGACCCTGCTCCTGCTCTGTCTTGGCTTCTGCTTCTGTGTCTTCATAGGTAATGTGAATTTCTTTTAAGTAGCATATAGGTAGATCATGGGTTTTAAATTCATCCACCACTTTATATCTTTTAAGTGAAGCATTTTAATTCATTTCTGTTCTACGTTAATATTCATATATGGGATTTTGTTCTTTCACATTGTTTTCTAGTTGTGTTGTAAATTCTTTGATTCTTTTTCATTATTGCTGTTGTCATTTGGTTGAATTTTGTAGCAATGCCGTTTGATACTTTTTTCTTTTTTTTTTATTAAATGGTAACTATGTACATTAATGCACTTCTGGGGTACAGTATGGGGTTTTCACACACAATCCAAAACATTTCCTTCAAACTGGTTAACATAGCCTTCATGTCATTTTCTTAGTTATTATTTTAAAACGTTCACATTCTACTCTTAGAAAGATTCTCTTGTACCCTTGTAAGATAAACCTCAGAAGTGATTCCTCCAATCCCCCTCCCTCCACCCA
>CAUYQV010150521.1:0-45096 GCA_963574575.1 Galagoides demidoff | reverse complement strand
AATGATGGATCCATTCACACCCTGAGAGAGGGGACAGTGAGGCAGCCCCTTTCAGCCTCCCTGGTCTTAGGACCCCCGTAGATTCTTAAGCGCTATCCTGGGCCTCAAAGAGCTTCTTGTTTATGTGGATTGTACCTATCACCAGACCAAGAGGGTCTGGCTGCTTGTCACTGTCAGCCAATATGCAGAGACCGGGATAGGTCCACCAAACTTTGTCAGAAGGCTGGGATTCTGGAGACCAGTGAGAGTAGCCTCTCCAAGACTGTTCCTGTTCTTCCCTTTCCACAATTACAGTTTTATAGATTTAAGTTCAAAGTGAAGACCAGGTTAACCCTTATCTTAAACAATAATTGGCAGAACTCGTGACCCATAGTAAACAATAATCAGTATAACCCATGACCTAAAACAACATTCCAATTCAAAAGTTAATCTCCTAAATCAATGCACCTAAACTACTCAAGATAGGCATCTTTAGGGTGGGAGCTATATTTACAAAACAGTAAGAATGAGAGACAGGAGGTGAAGTTCAGGCAGCACCAAACTGACCAGACCAGCTGTGTCATGTCCACGTTAGCCTGCCTGACTCCAGATTATTCTCACTATATGTGCCTTCATCTCAATATTTACCAATTTGGTAATTAAAACTGAGAATTTAAAAATATTTATTTATTTGCTACAAAAATAAACCCACAACATGTTAACACTTTTTTGTCTAGAAAAATACAAAAAACACAAATCTTCCAAAATACAACAACAAAAACATAAGTGGTATGACACTTTTTACATGTCTACAATTTTTTAAAATGTCTAGCTTAATAAAAGACAGATCAAGTCTCAAATCTGTTTTTGCATTCAGTACTCTGTGATATCCCCAAAGCACGTAGCTTTGGGAAAAACTTTTCCACGAGAGTGGAAAAGGCAAATAGCATCTTAAGTATGATGAAAAGAGATTTGACCTTGCCAATGCTTGCTTATTTTGATGTTAGGTAGAGTGTAAATGGCGTACAGTGTTATTTTTGGATAAGGATCGAATTGCTTATTGTAAAAGGAAGGTTTGGTGAAGGCTAAGGGCTGAGGACCATGCTACCCGCAAGTCCACCCATTGCCAGTGGTGCTGGAAAGCAGGGCCCCAGCGGGTATAGACACACTCACGTTGTGCATCCACTCCTTGTCTTGAGTGCTGGGACTCCATCACAGCCAACTACTCGGGGCCTTCTGTCCTGAGCACAGCTGGTGGAAAGGTGGGGAGAGGCAAAAGAAAAGGCTCATTTTCTGTGGGAAGGGTCTTTTTTTTCTGATTCAGATACTCTGCTGACTTTGAAATTGTTTTGTGGGTTTTTTTTTTTTTTGAGACAGAGTCTCACTATGTCCCCCTTGGTAGAGTGCCGTGGCATCACAGCTCACAGCAACCTCAAACTCTTGGGCTTAAGCGATTCTCTTGCCTCAGCCTCCCAAGTAGCTGGGATTACAGGAGCCCACCACAACACCTCCCTTTTTTTGTTGCAGTTGTCATTGTTGTTTAGCAGGCCCAGGCCAGGCTCCAATCCACCAGCTTTGGTGTATATGGCCAGCGCCCTACTCACTGAGTTACAGGCACCGGGTTCATCAATGCAAAAATATTTCACAATAATGATCCCAACATCTCTTTGTCCCTAGGCCTACTCTTGGGGGTCTGTGTCTGTGCAGAATGTCCCTGAGAATTCAGAGGCAATGTGGGAGAGGAGAGTAACAGGTTGGGAATGTTTCTTCCCAGTTGATTCCCTCCCAAAGTATGAGACCTGAGTGACTTTTATAAGCATCTGAGTGACTTCCCAAGAATACTAGTACCTGGTCCCACCTGAGATCAACCAGCCATTCTGATAGTACCAGGCTTGGGGGCCATTGGCCTCTTCTAAACCAATCCACTGACTCAACAAGGGCTCTCCATCCCTTAGGCCCCTGGGAATCACCTGGGCAAACACTTCAATTTTTTTTTTTTTTGAGACAGATTCTCACTATGTTGCCCTTGGTAGAGTGCTTTGGTGTCACAGCTCACAGCAACTTCTAACTCTTGGGCTTAAGTGATTCTCTTGCCTCAGCCTCCCAAGTAGCTGGGACTACAGACACTTGCTATAGGGCCAGCTATTTTTGTTGTTGTTGCAGTTGTCATTGTTGTTTAGCTGGCCCAGGCCAGGTTTGAACCCACCGGCCCCAGTGTATGTGGCTGGCGCCCTAACCACTGAGCTATGGGCACTTCAATTTTTAATTCTCCAGCCCCAATCCAGACAGCCCAGTAGCAAGAGATTGGGAAGATGCAGGAGGGGCCCAGGAACAAGTTTTTACCCAACAGCCCAGTTAGTTCTGATGTAAAGAGCCCATGACCATCCTTTGCCTCAAGGGTTATCATAGTCCATGTATCATAGCCCATGTGTTATACTCCATGTGTCACAGCCTATGTGTTATAAGTGACTTTAGGGCCCAATTTGTAACCAGTGCAATCTTAGTCTTCCTCCTTTCTCTTTTGGACAGTCTGACTTCCTCCTGGAGCATAAATTTCAATGCCTGCATTCCCAAGTGCAGGTGAAGGTGAAAACCTTCCTCCCTATTCCTAGAACCATACACTTGAAGAATACATCTTTCTTCTCAAATTCCAATTGGGCCACCTGGCATGGGGGCTTACACCTGTAATCCTAGCACTTTGGGAGACTGAGGCAGGTGGACTGTTTGAGCTCAGGAGTTCAAGAACAGCCTGAGTGAGAATGAGACCTCGTCTCTACTAAATATAGAAAAACTATATTTTAGTGGTGGGCACCTGTAGTCCCAGCTACTCAGCAGGCTGAAGTAAGAGGATCACTTGAACCCAGGAATTTGAGGTTGCTGTGTGCTGTGAGCCACAGTACTCTTCCCAGGGCACAAAGTGAGACTCTGTCTCTCAAAAAAAAAAAAAAAAAAAATCCAACTGGCCTGGGGCGCTGGCTGTGCACCCCTGTTCACCACGTGCCTTTCCCCCACTTCTATGCCATGCTCATAAATGAAGTGAGTGATATCCATATTTCTAAAGAGCCAAGCTAAAGGTGCAGCAGGGAAGAAAAGCAGACTTAGGAACTCTGCTTTCTGCACCCTAGGAGTCAGCTCTCACCTTCTCCTCCTGATTTTGTGGAGGATATTTTAACTCCTTCATGCCAGAAGGGGCCACACTGCCCTCTCTACCCCAACTCCCCACCTCTAGACACTGGCCTGGCTGGCTCACAGATTTTCTAGCAGGACTCCTGGAGCCTTGGCTGCCCAAGGTCTGCTCTGCAGCCTGTTGCCCTCTGCTTTTGCCTCTGGCTTTCACCTTCACATTTCCTGTATAGGACATACATATTTTGTGACAATTAAGGGTGGAATACCAACTCATTTCATTAATTGCTTAAAGCATGAAATCATGACAACTGGCTTTTTCCTAATTGTGTCCAGGCCAGCACGTGGTACACACACACTCCGGATGGAATTGGGCCTATCTGTCCTTTGTGATCCCTACTCAGCTCTTTCCTTTCCTGTGATCTGAAGTGCATGGGAACCTTCAGCAAACTCTGGGGTTCTTTGCTGGCAGCTATGGAAGACTTGATTCTGCGAGAAATGGGGAAAATGATGAAGGAGCTCTAATCAGGGCTTTTCCCAGTTCTACAGGCCACGGTTGCTCCTCACAGTTTCCTCCCAGTCTCTGGGGATGGGCCCAGGCTCCTTGGACTGCCGACAGCAGCAAGGTTGAAGAGCACTGCCAGTTCTTGCCTGTATCTTCTCTTCCGCCCTCTTGTGGGTTGATGTGGCTTGGAAACCATCCAGAAGCAGTTAGTCTAACCCAAGGAAAAGAAATTAGCGAATAAAGTCCTCATTCATTCATTTTTTCATCAAACATTAATTGGGCACCTACCATTTCAAGCCCTAGGCCAAATGTTAGAGATACTAGGTTCAAAATAAAAGGCACAGGCCTCAGGAAGTATTGTGAAGACCCATTCATAACACTAACACTTACAGGGAAAGCTTAGCTTGTGCCCTTGGATCCTGGCCCATCTCAGTGGACTGGGGGATGGGAGGGATTTATGAGTGGCTGAGGACATTTTGGGGAATAAGTATTCATCCCCAGAAATTTCACCTATGAGTGGGCAATTTCAGATACAACACGGCCCTGTGTCCTGTGGGCAACAGTACTTTTTAAACCCAGGCTCTTCAGTTCTTCATATTATGCTTCATATGCTCTATGATTCCCATTTCACAGACAGGCAAACTGAAACTCAGAGACATTAATTAGCTTGTCTAAATCTCTCAGGAAGAAGAGTTGGAAGCAAACCTCTGGTCTGTGTGACTTCAGAGTCTGGGCCAGCTAACCTGTGACAGCTAAACTGTCCAGGCTCTAAAAGGCTCCAGTGAAGGTACCGCTAGGAACTTATATGGCCATTTTACTGGCACCTCAGTGGGGCTCTGTAAATGCCAGATGCCACCAACAGACCTGGCAGCATAGGGCTGCCAGTGTCAGCAGTGGTGAGAGGGGGCTTCAGGGTAGATGGAGGTGGTGCTGTGGCTTCAGCAATCCTAGTGACAGCCAGCCATTTACTGGACACTTACTATGTGCCAGACAGTGCCTGAACACTTAACATGGATTAATTTCTTCAATATTTACATTTCTCCCATTGTTACAGATTAGGCAACTGAGGCACAGGAAGGTAAGATGACTTTCATAGGTCACACACTAGTAGTTCAGGATTTGAACCCAGACACTGTGATTTCCGCATTTGTGTGCTTATGCATTATGCCAGCCTGTCTGTCACTGATATGTTGGAGGGATGTGATATTTTATGTGTGTTTTACATTACTGGTAATGTGCCCCAAGGAGGGAGCCAACAAGTGTGGGAGATTGCAAACATGGCTGCAGTACTTTCTAGCACCTTCCATCAGGAATTGAAGTCCATCCGCACACTCCTTGTGTTCGGCCCAGCCTTGTGACTTACTTTGACGTAGAGAATGTAGTGGAATGGAGGGTGTGTCGATTCTAAGTGCAGGGCTCAAGGAGCCCTGTAGCTTCTGCTCTTCTCACCCTTGGAACCCTAGCAGCCAGGGCAGGCTAACATCCTTTCACCCCTGCTGACAGCCTGCCAACCACCAGATGTGTGATAAGGCCATCTCAAGCCATCCAGTGTCCTGCCAGCTTACCACAGACACACAGTGAGCAGCGCAGAGCCAGGCCGGAAGAACCTCCCAGCTGACCCACAGAGTCCTGAGCAAATAAATGGTTATTGTTTTAAGCTACTGAGTTTAAGCCACTAGATGGCTTGTTATGTAGCAATAGATAGCTGATACAGCAGGAAGCACCTCAAAGAACAGGAAGATATAAAGTTGGAGGCATTCCTACCGGACAGGATGGTTAAGTAGAAACACTTTAAGCAGGAAAAAGAGGGTTTCAGAGGACAAAGATGAGGGATGGGGAACAACCTACCTGGGTCTTTCAGAAAGCCAGCACCCCCACCTCTTCTGGCTTCTGCTGGATAGACAAAGAGGATGCTGAAAGCAGGGGTCCTCTGCTGACTTTAGGAAGAGAAACCCCAACCAGCACTGCGTGGCCACCTCTTGACAGATACAGTGGTGCTGTATGTTGGGCAGAAAGAGGACTTGAGAGACCCCCTTGGATCTCCCTGGACTCTGTGTGTCATGGAAGGGACCCAGATGCTCCACTGGCTACTGCAGTGACCCAGACTAGGAATAGACACTGCGAGCCTAAAGCAAGCAGGAAGTTGAGAGTAAGAAATGGAAAGACTGGAGAAATATTTGGGACGTACAAGGGACAAGAAAACTTGAAGGAAGCCAACTGAAATAGACTGCATGGTCACCAGGGGTGGGGCATCCTAAAATAACACCGCCGTTCAGAGTACAGAAGGATGCCTGCGCAACCAATAACAGGCAAAAGAAGATCAAGCATGACTTATTAAATATCATTACCCTATAATATGTATCTGTTATGGTATATAATCACATCTTTTTGGAGACATCGATGATTTTTTGATGGCGCCTGCCATCTACCCTTGTTTTAAGGGTTTTCCTTCCTTGAGGTATTTGGATTTTAAAAGGAATCGAAGCCTTCAGGTAAAGAGTTGATGCTGGATCAGTTGAATTTCAGGCACCTATTGAAAATGGAACAAGGGTTTCTCTTTCGTGTTGGTTCTTTCCTTAGACTCTTGATTTCAGCACCAGCCACGAAACCACTGATAACATTTCCCAGCACCTTGGCGTTGGACTCCTTTCCTTTCCTCCCTCTCAAGGTGTCCCAGCGTTTCTCAGACTTGGGGAAGCAGGTCTCTCTCTGGCCCTGGAGAATAGGGACGCGGGCAGGGCCGGGGGCGGGTCGGGGAGCCCCGCGCGGCCGCCAGAGGGCGCTGCTCGGCTGTCGGGCGCGCGGCGGCCGCTGGGCGTGTGGCCTGGCGTGGGCATTCTTGTGTTGTTTAAATGCCAGCGTTTGCTGCTCACTCCTTTCCCAGACATGTTTCTAATTTACCCAGTATCTCTAACACGTGAAAAACTTGGGGGGAAAAATTGCACGCTCAACTTTAGTGCCAGAGTGGGCATAAAGGGGTTTGGGCACCAACTGCAGTTTTGTTTCAGATACCTCTGGGTCTGGGGCAGAGCCGCTGCACTAAGCCCCCCCGCCTTCCGGACCCCACTCCCGGGTTAGGACCGAGGCACCTTGAGACAAACACCCGAACTTGGCTGCCCTGAAATTCTCCTCGTCTGAAAACGGGTTTCGTTTCTGGCCGGGCAGGTTCAGGACCGGTGCCCAGGGAGAGGGCGCTGCGCGCGGCAGCGGTGCCCGGCGAAGGGGACTCGGCGGGCCGCGAGCTCCGTCTGCGCGCTGTGCCCGGCGGTGTCCGGCCGCGCGGGGGCAGGGGACAGCCGTCCAGGGCGCGGGCGAGGCGCGGGGCAGAGGACTGCGGAGGTACATGCGCGCTAACGAGCCTGCCAAACGACAGACGATAGGACATCTCCGAGGAAAAGACCTCCACACCCTGCGACTGCTGGGAGGCCCTGGAGTGGGGTCCCGGGGGAGTGTCTGAGTGGCAGCTAGGTTATGTTTTTCAACCTGAAAAGCATCCTGTCGCCTGGGGAGATGTCTCAGTCACTTTTCTTCAGCAGGAAGCGGCTTCGTGTTGGAGCCTCCTGGGATTGGCAGAGTTAAAAATCCTTTAACCCAGGATGCCTTGGGCCTTTTGTTCAGCCCTGACAATGGAGTTGGGTGGAGGGGGCTGGGAAGGCAAGTAGCTGGGTTGGGGATGCCTGTGTGGCATGGAGGGCTGGTGAAGCTTGTGTTCAGTCACCGTGTGAAGAACAGCAATTTGATTGTTTGTGTGTGTGTGTGTCTAAGTCCTAGGGCACTGGGCACCAGCTCATTAACACGTGTGTGAGTGCCTGTGGTGTGCTAAGCAAATCTTTAATTATCCAGGGAGAGAGAACTTCCAAAATTGGGAACTCAATACTGGTCCCTAAAAGGTTGGGTAATGGGTTTTTCTTCCATCTGGAATCTAAAGGGACCAATCGTGACTCCCCCGGGCTCCCAGATTCTTCTAGATGTCTTTGTCTTCTAAAACTCTGGGCTCCCACGAGAGAGCAATTAGTTAAGGATGCCTAGAAATGCATAACCTTCAACCGTATCAATCATCCTGAATCCTTTGCTTTGAACATGCCATGTGCTTGATCCAATCCTCAACAGCCCCCACTAACTCAGCCGAATTGGAGAGATGGCATTGAAGCCCTCCCACCAAGTGGAATTTTCTTTCTTCACTCCCCACATGAATTCCCTCCTGTAGCCAGCCTGGTCCCTTATAGCCTCTTGGATATACTGTGTCTTGAACTCTTCACCTCTCCATCTCTAGTTCTGAGGTTGCCTTCCTAGGACAACCATTCCCATCTTCACAACCCAGCTAATGATATCCCTTCTCCATTCAGTTCTAGCATCAGCCCATCAGTCAGTCAACATGCATTTATTAAAAGCTCACTATGTGCAAGACATGCTCTAGGCTCTGAGAATACACTAGAGACTAAAACAAACACCTGCCCTCAAGGATTCTCTATTTTGATGGGAGGAACAGAGTAGATAAGTACTATAAAGAATGTAAGCTAGAGGGCCGCACTCATAGCTCAGTGGGTAGGGCACAGGGCCACATACAGCAAGGCTGGCGGGTTTGAACCCAGCCCAGGCCTTCTAAACAACAATGGCAACAACGACAATGACAAAATAGCCAGGCGTTGTGGCAGGCGCCTGTAGTCCCAACTACTTGGGAGACTGAGGCAAGAGAATTGCTTAAGCCCAAGAGTTTAAGGTTGCTGTGATGCCACAGCACACTACTGAGGGCAACAAAGTGAGACTCTGTCTCAAAAAAAAAAAAAAAAAAGAAAGAAAGAAAGAAAAAAGAGAGAATGTAAGCTAGAGTAATGTAATAGAATTGGGGGTATATTCAGTTAGGAAGGCCTCTTTGAAGAGGTGGCATTTGGGACTCTATGGACAGGAAGGAGGCAGTCATGTGAAGATCTAGGGAAAAGCAGAAGGAGAAGTAAGGGCAAAACCCTTGAGGCAGCAATGTGTTATGTTCAAGAGACACCATGAAGGCTATTGTGGCTGGAGCAATGAAAACAAGGAGAATAGAGGGGCTTGAGTACATAGGCTAGGATTAGGTGATCTGAGTCCTTGTATATCAAGGTGAGAAGTGTGGGCTTTATAGTTGCAATAAGAAGCCTCTGCAGGGTTTTAAGCTGAGGAGTGAAGAGATCTTATTATCTTTTAAGAAGCTTCCTCTGGCTACTGTACAGAGAACGTACTGGAGCTGAGAAAAACAGTTAAGACACTATTGCCAAAGTGCTGGTAAGAGGATGTATAAAGAACAACTCAGGTTGTGGCTCTGAAGATGGTGAGATGTGATACTGGTTTCTGGACCCATTTTGGAAGTAGAGTAGAAGGACTTACTGATGGTATGACCTAGGACAGAAGAGAAGAGTAGAGGATACTGCCTCAATTTTTAGGCTAATGGGGTAGACAGGTGCACATGTTGGGGGCAGGCAGTGGATCATAAGTTCCATCTGGGCCATGCCAAGGCCTATCAGATATCAGACATGTGTTGATGTGTTTGAGTCTGGAGTTCAAGGGCATGCCACCTTCAGATTTAAGTTTGAGAACTGGCATATAGGTGGTATTCAAAAAAGTAGGCCAGGAAAATTTTACTTAGGGAGAAAGTCAAGAAAGAAGGTAGAAAAAGGCTGAGATTGAAGCCAGCCTTTAGAGATCTGGCAGAGGAAAACCCAGCCAAGGAGACTGGGAAAGATAGCCCCTGAAAACAGAAACAAACCAAAAGATTGTGATTAGGATGAACTGAGCAAAGGAAGTATTTTGAGAAGATGTATTAACCTGCTATTGCTGGGTAACAAGTAACCACAAAAATCTCAATGGCATGACAGTAAATATTTATTTTTCTCACACAGCTATGGGTCAGCTGGAGGCCAGCTGGAGAAGGGTGACCTTGGCTGGGCAGCTTTAAGCTATGGTTGGGTCTGTCCTGCATACATGTCCCCGATTCTCCTTGTACCACCAGGCAAACTAGGGCATGTTTTTCTCCATGGTGATAACAGGCACAGACAAGGATGGAATGCCTCCTTAAGGCCGTGCTAGGGAACTGGCACTGTCACTTCCTCCTACATTCCATTGGCCCAGACAAGTCATGTAATCAAGCCCAAAGTCAAGGGGCAAGAAAGTATTGTAGAAGCTGCCTCTAGTGGGAGGGACTGCAAAGTCACACAAAAAGGGATACGGGCAAGAACTGACAAAAAGAAATAGGATCAGTAATTCAGTCTTCCACAGAGGAATTGTTCAAACATGTTCAGTGCTCCTGGCAGGCCAGATGAACAGAGGACAGTGAACTGCCACTTATGTAACCTCAAGATACGGGTCAGCAGCATCATTGGTAAGAACTATGACAATAGAAAGGTAGGGGTAAAAGCTGAGGTAGAGTGGGTGGAGGCAAGAATAGGAGGTGTGGAAGAGGAGCTATCAGTATATAGACAACTCTCTCAGAAACATTGGCTCTGAAGAAGGGCAGAAAATGATACAGTAGCAAAAAGGGGACATGAGCTAAGGCTTTAGGGAAAGCCCTGTTTTATGTCAATGGGAAGGCTCTAGTTAGGAGGAAGAAATTGATGATATGTAAAAGAAAGAGAATTCTTGCACTGGTGAAACAGGGCAGGGCCAAGGGCATGGATGCAGGAGTTGGCCACCAATGGGTGGGGAGTATGCAGAACTATAGGCATTATGATGGCTTTGGGTGAGAAGATCAGGCAGTTGGTCTGATTGTATCTGCTTTCTCTATGAAGCATAGTCTGAGGTCAGACTGAGAATGAAAGAGGAAGGGGTGTTGAAAGTATGCAGAGAGAAGAGAAAGTATGAAATTATTGTACTGTGGAGAGGAAAAGGAATTTTCTAAGAAACTAGAATTGTTCAGCAGTTCCAATTCTCATTTGAATTTTATGGCCATAAATTCAAAGTCCATCCAGAGTAGCTGGGCAATTTCCTTCAGTGCTGTTCGACTGCTCAGGTGGAGGCATGAAGTAAAAAATTTGATTTAACCACAGTTGGATTTTCACCCAGTGCATATGATGGAGGGAGACCAGTGCAAGGAAGGTGAGAGTGTTTGCAAGGGAAATTTTGCATGCTAGGGCTTTCAGATCTCAGCTAAGGATGAAGACACAAGAAGGGAGAAATAGTGAAAAAACAATAGAGCAATGGATTGGAGGTCTCAGGTGGACGATTGCTTGAGTCCCAGGACTGAAGTAAGTCAGGTGAATCGCTGGCAGGTGACGGAATCTTTGGATCTGAGATAGTGAAGACATTCATGGTTCCAAGTCCTAAAATGTGACCAGAAGGTTGAGATGGAGCTAAGAAAGTCAAAGCCAGCCTGTTGAATCGAAAATTAGCATAGACGCTGAGGTTACTGAGAATGATGACAGAGGAGAAGAACGAGAACATGCTGAAATCAAGGAGGGAGAAGTGACCAGGAGGGTGGCAGATGACACTAACTAGGAGGGGTGGTAGGTAGTAAGCTACTGATAACACGCATTCTTCCAAAGAAGCAAGGTTGTTCGGATTTTTTTTAAATTTAAAACATTTTTGGGCTGGCTGCGGTGGCTTACACTTGTAATCCTATCACACTGGTGGCTCAGGAGTTCCAGACCAGCTTGAGCAAGAATGAGACCCCATCTCTAAAAATAGCTGGCTTTGTGGTGGGTGCCTGTAGTCCCAGCTATTTGGGAGGCTGAGGCAAGAGCATCACTTGAGCTCAGGAGTTAGAGGTTGCTGTGAACTATAATGCCATGGCACTCAACCCGAGGTGACAGAGTCTCTAAATAAAGAAATAAATTTTAGCTTTATTTATTTATTTAGAGAGGGTTTAGGTTCACAGCAAAATCGAGTGGAAAATACAGAGAATTCTCATCTGTCCTCCACTATTGGCACACTTGTGGGCATTTGCTACAATGCATGAACCTACAGTGAGTGACACGCTGTTACCACCCAGAGTCCACAGTCTACATTGGTATAAACTCTGGAGTTGAAAGGGAATTGGCTGGCAGGTGATGGAATCTTTGGTGTTGTCCATTTTGTGGGTTTGGACGAGTGTATCATACCTATTTGTTTCACTGCCTTAAGGAGCTGGGTTTTTGAAAGAGGAAAAAGAAACAGTTTGGAAATTTCAACGGTGAGGAGGACCTCTCCAGGCCGTGAGGTTTGTGGCCCCAGGGCGGAAAGATCCTAGGCTGGAGTGGAGAGGGCTACGCAAAGCAATGTCCTGGGGGAGAGAGGGTCCTCTTCCTGGAGACCAACAGCAGCACTGGGAAAGGTTTGAGGGGCAGGCAGGGGTGAGGTCGCGGTTGGCTGGAAGGGGGAGTGTGCGGGGGGGGGATGGGGCATGGAGGTGAGTGAGAAGCAGGGTGGCACTGAAATCTCTGCCTATGGGCCATCTGGGGGTTGGCGGGAGATCCCGAGGGAGGTGTTGGGCAGCCACATTTGGCCTGCAAAGTGGGAACTCTCCAGACGACTTGGGTGGAAACAGACTTCCTTTTCTAGGAACCCTGTGACTGGTCATGATTCTCAGGCCTTGTCCTTTACTTCCCGGTGTCTTCAGTTCTTTTTGTGGATTGACTCCCTCACCCAGACGCAGGTTGGGGCAGGAACCCCAGCCGTACCATTTGCCCTCGCTCAAGTCCATTACACCACTTGATGTACAGTGTGTGTCGACTGGGTAGGATACAAACGCGGTCTGGTTTCCCTCCGCGGCCCAACCCCCCAGCTCCCCCACTCCGTCGCGGGGAGGACGGCCCGCCCGCGTCCCCGCCCCGCCAGGCCAGCTGCCGCGCAGGCCCTCCCCGCCGCCGCCCAGAGCTAGCGCGGGTAACCCGACGCCCCGCTCCCTCCCGCCGCGGCCTCCCCCGGGGCCGCCCCCGCCAGGCGGGAGCCGGAGCGCCCCAGGCGAAGGCCTGCCGGGCGCGCGAGTCCAGCCTGGTTCGCGCCCCGGCCCCGCCAGCGCCCGCCGCGCTGTCCCCGGGGCCGGCTCGCCCCGACACAGCCCTCTCTGCAGCGCCTGGGAGGCCAGGCTGCGGCTCCGGGGGACCCGGGCGGTCACCCACAATGCCACGCCGGGACCTCTCGCCAGCCTGGGAGCCGGGACGCTGGGCGTCTGGCCCCGGCCCAAGGTTTGCCCGGCTCAGTGACTTTGGGCAGTCCTAGAACCTCTGCGCCTCACTTTTCTCATCTGTAGTCGAGGCCGGTGCCTGTTGCCCCCGCTCCCCGAGGCGGGTGGGGTGAGGGGAAGGGCATGAAAGCCCCGCGGTGCTGCCCGGAGGACAAGGGCGCGCCGCAGACGCAGGGCGGTCAGCAGCTGCAATTCCCCTCACCCACCCTCCAGGGAATTCCCTGGGTGCAAAGGGAGAGCCCAGGAGAGAACTTAGCTTTCCTAACACCCCCGGCGGGGGCATTTCCTGTAGCTTCCTTGTCAGGTCCAAGGTACTGATACTGAGCTTTCCCAACTCCTCCGGCGGAGGCGTGTCTTCTACCTTCCTAGTCAGGTCCAAGGTACCGGTACTGAGCTTTCCTAACACCCCCAGCAGGGGCATTTCCTGTAGCTTCCCCGTCAGGTCCAAGGTACTGGTACTGAGCTTTCCCAATGCCCCCGGTGGGGGCATTTCCTGTAGCTTCCTCGTCAGGTCCAAGGTACTGGTACTGAGCTTTCCCAATGCCCCCGGTGGGGGCATTTCCTGTAGCTTCCTCATCAGGTCCATGGTACTGGTACTGAGCTTTCCCAACACCCCCAGCGGGGGCATTTCCTGTAGCTTCCTCTTCAGGTCCAAGGTACTGGTACTCAGCTTTCCCAACGCCCCTGGCGGAGGCGTGTCTTGTAGCTTCCTCACTCCCAGCGCAGGCTGGTGGTTTTAGCAATCCTGTGGGGAGGAGACCAAAAATAAATGCAAGGCTGGCGGATGGAGCACATGCAGGGTACCCTCTCAACAACCTGGCTTATCTCCTGTGCACGGTACTCACTACAGTGAAAGAACACTCGTCACCCAGACTTATTTTCTCCCAAATAGTTACAATTGCTCATTCCTGACAGTTCCCTTCCACAGGCTACAAATACTCGTGTATTCATCAGCATCTTTAGTCATGGTCCCTAAAAGAAAAGCGAAGGCAAGCTCAGGAAGTATATTCTAGTCTCAGCGAGGGAGGGGAGGATGTCTTTGTTAGGGCTGTGTTATTTTAACATTCACAGCCTCCCTGCATGGTGGAGTATGGGTTGCCTATGGTGATGAAGACACACGGAGCTCTTCACTCCTGTGTCTGTGTCCTGCCGACTCCCAAGTTGGCTCCTGGAACCTACAGCCAAGGCTCAGGTTGCCAACCCTTTCTCTGCACTGGGTTGGCAGCACTGCCATAGAGGTAAGGTGCTCTCTCTTCCCTGAGGCTTGGACTCCAGGGCCTGGCAGCCCTATCAGGCCCTTGCCTGAGATGACCGCAGAAACTGACTGGCGTGTCCTCAAAGAGGTCCCTAAGCAGGCAGAGGGAGAGACGTTTATGAACCCAGACTTGATATTCCATAGGCCTCCTGAATTCTTTTGGTTCCAGATCTTTTCAATTTTGCCCAGCCCTGTGTGAAAGATCAGAACTTTGTGAAAATTTCTAGAAGGAAAGTGCCCAGTGCTGAGTAGGTCCCAGAGTGACTTAGAGGCTGTTAGAGGCTAGGGCTATGTGGGGTTGGCATTCTTGTCTTTGCTTGGCTTAGTAGACAGGCAGGAATTGCTTGCTCTTGGAAGGCAGTGCCACCCTGACACTGGGCTGGCCGAAGTAAATCCAGGACACAGGGCTGGGAATGGAGATTAGAAGCCATGCCCCTACCTAACAACCAGGACAACAACACAAAGGGCCTCATCTGCTGGCCAAGCAGGAGGGGACGGGCTGACCAGGCAGGGTTGAGACTGTCACCCAGTACCAGAGCCAGGCAGCTGCAAATGAAACACAGGCCCCGAAGGCTCAGACAGGCATTCAATCTTTTCCAGAGCCAAGAAATCCTGGCTAGAAACTTGACTACAGAGCGAGGAAAGGCACAGGGAAATACTTGAAACCAGGCGAGACCCCTGGTAATGTTGGACTCCTGACAAACAAGGAGCAGAGCCAACTGCTTTTTCCCGCCTGGCCCAAACACAAAAGCTGAGCTAGCCAGAGGGGACCCAGGAGAGGTGGTAGAGCAGCCTGGGAGGGACATAGCAGGAAGAAGGAAGCAGGCAGTGGGGTATTTTTTTTACCCAGCACAAACCCTAGTTTTCTCCCCCAGCAAGTCGCAGAGGGGCCTCCCACTGGCTTCACACCTGGGCAAGGCCACGTGGACCACCTGAGGCTCCCCTGGAAATGCCTGCGTGGCAGTGAGCAGTACACTTCTGTGACTGGCTCCATGGGCCAGCCTCCAGCTGAGGAAGAGGAGTTAGCAGGGAAGATATTGAGGGCAAGGCAGCCTCCATCCCTGCTGTGGAGGGACTGGCCTTGGCCTCAGAGCAAACCCAGTCCTTAAACCACACACTTAGGCTGCTTTTTAAACAATGAACTTGCACATTGCATGTTATGAGTAAGATTTATGGCTCGGCGCCTGTGGCTCAAGCGCCAGCCACATACACCTAAGGTGGCGGGTTCGAATCCAGCCTGGACCCGCCAAACAACAATAATGGCTGCAACCAAAAAATGGCTGGGTGTTGTGGTGGGCACCTGTGGTCCCAGCTACTTGGGAGGCGGAGGCAGGAGACTCTCTTGAGCCTAGGAGTTGGAGGTTGCTGTGAGCCGTGAAGCCATAGCACTCTACCCAGGGGGTCAGCTTGAGGCTCTATCTAAAAAAAAAAAAAAAAGATTTATAAGCTACAAAGGGGTTTTTTTAATTCATATTACCTGTTCCATGTGAAGGGGGATTGCTTTTTAAAAGTTCTATAATTAAAGAAAGAAAGAAAGAAAAATCATCCTGTGTGTTGAGGATGGATCTGATGCCTCGATTCTCTTTATCCTTTTCTAGATCTTGAAAAAATAAAAGAATAAAAAGAAATATGCCACAGTATGATAGCTTCTTTAAGAAAAAGCTTCTTTCTGAATATAAAAGTAGAACATGCTCTATAAGAAGAAATGCAGGCCAAAAAAATGCAGAAAAGGGAGGAAAAGCCACCTATCATCTCCCCACCAGCAATAGCCCTGATACATTTGGTAAGTTTTTCCATTCTATTATATATGTATGCAGATATTATTTATTTTGTGTGTGTGTGAGATAAAATTATTAACATAAGAGGGTTCTCGGCCTCCTTCCTGCTCCTGCCCACTGAAGAAAATCCTAAATGTGCCTATTTGGTTTCCCTTCACTTCTCTCTTCTAGAAAGAGGAAGGGTTAATATTCGCAGGGAAAAGCTTGGAGTAACTCCCGATAAAGCAATTGAGAAGGATAAGAAAGAGGGAACCTCTTGGGGACTGGAATTCAGTAGGTTTCTTAGATTTTAGCACATTTTATGTTCTGAAGCAGCTATAGGGTGCTAGATAGTAGGACATGGAGGAAAGGGGTTTCCAGATGGACTCATGTGGTTATGACCCAGAGTCTTTTTAATATTCTTCCAGTAATTAAATAATAGAATTTATTTTATATTAATTTTGGCTATTAAGCTAGGCACTAAATCTATAGAGTGATCGAACTCCAGGGTTTATAATGGTTGTGTTTTTTAAAGCTGAGGTCATACTACATTTGCTTTTTATATCCTTGTTTTCAAAATTGAATTTTGTGCACAAGTCAGTAAATGCAGGTACATGTTAACCTTATAAACAGCTGCATGATGATCCTTAATTCATCTTCACTCTCATTTATTTAACCCCTCCACTGTTGATGCCCATTTATGATGTTTCCATATTCCTGTTGACAGTTACCCAGAAGCGATCCCTGTGTGTATATGTCTTTGCGCTCTTGCTGAATTTTCCCTTAGGATGTTGTCTGTAGAGCAAAATGAACACAAGCACCTGTGGAGCTGGGGTTCTGCTCTCAGTACAGTAGAGCTGCTCAGGGAGATTGCAGTGGGCACAGATCCTTTGCACCTGGTAGGGAGAAAGGGCTAGAGGGCATGAAAGCCCAGGAAGGTGTTATGGAAGATCAATTTTGCTGCCCTCTGGGGAATTACTCTTTCCTCGTTCCATAGATACCCTTTTAGCCCATGAACTTTGAGTGGTGGTGACTACACACTTTGCCTCCCACCCTCCTCCTGGGCTGGCTCCTATTCTAAACCGAGGAGGTCAGAGGATTTCATTTACCCAGGAGTCCTGGGTGATCAGTCCAAGGATGTGTCTATATCTACATGTGTCTGTATAACCCACGCCTGAAAGATATCTCTCTTATTTGCTCTGCATCCCATGACATCAGAACTAGCAGTGTCCTTCTCCTTCCACCCAAGAGGGCTCTGAGATGAACTTGGAAAGATGGAGACAAAACCCTGATCATGACGACTGGAGCCCAGGATGCAGCCATGTGTGAAGTCAGCAGGATTCCTTCCAGACTTTTTAGGTGGATGAGCCCATATATCTCTGTTTCTTTTTTTCTCCCCAAATTGTCATTAGATTTTATTTTTTAAGCCTTGGGGTTTTTCTTCTCTTTTTCTTTTTATTGAGAGGAAATTTACATAACAAAATTTACCATTAACCATTTTAATGTGTGCGGTTCAGTGACCTTTCTATTCACAAGACTGTGCAGCTGTCACTTCTGTCCAGTTCAAGACGTTTTCATCATCCCAGAAGGAAACCTCCTACTCATAAAGCAATTATTTGCTATTCTCCCTTCCTGTCAACCCCTGGAAGCCACTGGTAGCTTTACCTATTCTGGAAGTTTCACATACCCGGCATCATACAATAGGGGACCTTTCATGTCTGGACTGTCTCACTTAGCTTAATGTTTTCAGGTTCATCCACGTTGTAGAATGTTGAAGGTACTTCATTCCCTTGAAGGGCTAAACAGCATATTCACACCATCCCACTGTGTGGATACACCATCTTTTGTTTATCCATTCATTAGTTGTTGGACATTGGGTTGTTTTTACCTTTGGCTACTATGAATATTGCTGCTATGAACATTCATGTACAAGTATTTGTTTGAATACCTGTTCTCAATTCTTTGGGGTATAGACCTAGAAGTGGAATTGCTGGGTCATGTGGCAATTCTGTGTCCATACATCCCTCTTCTATCTTAAACTAGAGTAAAGTGGGTTTCTATTCTGGGCAACCAAAGAGGTCATGACTTACACAGGCCTTGAAAGAGACACCACCCTGGCCAAGTGGGCAGCGGCAAGGTAAGCATTCTGCCTGGAGAGAGTGGCAAGCTGTGGAGATATGGGAAGCGAAGTAGGGAGGAAACATCCAGTGGGAGTGCCACCTGATACAGTGGGGTTTTCTGGACAAGTAGCAGGGCCATGTTGTCTGGAAGACCCAGAGAGAAGAATGGTCCAGCAGTTCTTTGGTAACTCAGTGCATGGGAGAAACACCCCTCTCCTCCTTCCTTTCCTGCCAATACCTGCACAGAGAGGGGCTGACAGGGAGTAATCCGGGTGGGAAAGAACATCTTTTCCTTTTTAAATGAGAAAGA
Organism: Galagoides demidoff; assembly: GCA_963574575.1. Lineage (NCBI taxonomy): Eukaryota > Metazoa > Chordata > Mammalia > Primates > Galagidae > Galagoides > Galagoides demidoff. The sequence goes on along the minus strand of CAUYQV010150521.1, from coordinate 26,917 downwards.
GTTTGATTCTTCTGTAGTTCATAAGCATGATGATTGGGTTTTCATGCTTGTATGTGAGCTGTGCCTCCCTCAAACCTTGTTACTCTATCAGCATGTTACCCTTCTGACATAAAACAAAGAGAAAGAGAGAGAAAGTTTTGTTTTACTTTGTTTCCCACACAGAACTCTGCAAGGATTGATTTCTCCATTCTGGTGAGCTGCAGGTCAGCCCTCAGAACCGCGTTTGAGGGTGGCCAGCCATCTTCAAATATGTCTGCTCTGCCTGGGGGCACAGGTAGAGTGAAGGCCCTGACCCAGCTTAGACAAGAAATTGGTGGGACCTCTGCTCCCATTCCTTCATTCTTCTCTCCACCACTGTCTGCAGCCCTGTTGTTATCAGTTCATTTTTGGGAGATCAGACCAATTGAAATTGGGACAATTGAAATTGAAATCCATGTTTCTGTTCACTCTGATTTAACACAGGTTCAGATTGTCTTCAGGGTGAGACTTATGTCCTCACTGTAGAATATACTATGGGGGCTGGTGCCCTACTCCTTTGAGCCATGGGCGCTGCCCTTTGTCGAGCCCCTTCTATTTGTCATGCTAAGTTAGGTCTCGAGCAATGGGGGAAGAAGGGATGGGCAGGGACATGAGATGCAGGCACTAGGAAGACGAGTAAAACAGGGCTCCAGCCCCTGGGGAGGGCGCAGCTCAGTAGAGGACATAAAAGGTGCTCAGGGGAAGCAATAGAAGCTTAAAGGAGAACTGGAAAATGACAAGGGTGGGGAAATTTTCAATCTCTCTGATAAACATCTATTTACTTAGTGGAATATATATTTTTAAATTTTAATCAAAGCAATACCTTCTTATAGTTTAGGAGCTGAGGCCTTGTGCCAACAGCCAATATACCAGTCACGTGAGTGTGCCCTCTTAGAGGGAATCCTCTGGCCCGTGTCAAGCCTTCAGATGGCTCCAGCCTTAGCTGGCATATTGGCTACAACCTCATAAGAAACCCTGAACCAGAACTGTTGAACTAAGTGACTCCTGATTTACTGACCCACAGAAAATGCTCAAGATAATACATGTTTATTGTTAAGTGGTTACGTTTCTGGGTTATTTATTACACAACAAGGGAGAACTACTGCATAATGTTTGCTGTTGTTATTTGGGGGAGGTCAGTATCCCTGAGCAAAGAAGCTGGGGAAGATGTCCTGACTGAGCGATGCTGTGAACAGGTTTTTCATTTTTTCATTTTTATTTTAAAGACAGAGTCATAGCCTATTGCCCAGGCTGGAATGCTGTGGTCTGGCCATAGCTCACTATATCCTTAAATTCTGGGCTCAGTCAATCCTCCTGACTCAGCCTCCTGAGTAGTTGGGACTATAGGAATATGCCACCATACTCAGTTAATTTGGGGGAGGGTAGGGACATGATCTTGCTATGTTGCCTTAAGTGATTCTCCTGCCTCGACCTCCCAAAATGCTGGGATTATAAGTGTCCACCTTACCCAGCCTGTGAACAGTATTAATAGCCAGGACCACCTTGCTTCTGGATTGTTTCCAGTAATAACATGATAGGCTAAGGATCATCTGGCCAAGTTACAAATCTTCCTTCAAAATGAGAAGTGTGCCTCAGAAGTCAGTGGTCTTGGGAAGAGCCTGGGCTGGCAGACTTTGCTCACAGATGACTGCCAATGCTCAGGTAACAAACATCAAAGTGGGAATTCTGGGGCTACTGACCTAATGCAGCTCCCATGCTGGGGATTGATGGAGCACATTTATTAGTAAAAGTAGGCCTCAGCGACAGGTTCATTTGGGTCTGGCCCACGTTGCCAGAGTATGGAAGCTCAGGCCTTCCCACAAACCTCTGCAGTGTTGTCCAGCAAAATGGCTTTCTTCCCTGTCACCAGGCACCGGACAGAGCTGTGGGGCACAGGACAGCGGTGTTGCATCAGCTAATGTGAGCTCATGTCCAAGAAGTCCCCACCCTCACCCTCTCAGTACCTGAGATTCTGGGAAATCAGCGCTATTTTCAGTCTCTGGGTTTTCCTTGTCATTAGGAGTACTAAGCTCCTTGGAAACAGGTCACCACAAAGGAGCTGAAAAATAGGAAGACGAAACAAGAGCCACACAGCCCCAAGAAGACAGTTGTCAGCTGTAAACTGTGGAGAATGTTCTCAGCTGACACCAAAGGATCATCCCTTAACTCCTGATACCTAGGAACCTATGTATGCTTAAAAACAGAAAGAAATCTCTCAAAAATGCTGCTTGCAAGTTGAAAAGTTGGATGGATTCCAAGCAGAGCACCACCTCCTGAACCCATACACTTTTAAGTGACTACAGATTTTATCAAAAGTCCTCTCAGCAGTGACCCCTGGGAGATAACCACTATCTTTGGGCTTCTTTTGGTAAGGGTCTTCTCAGTGACTGAATTGTCAACCAATCTGAGCCGCCTTCCTTTTATGAAGTTTGATATAAAACACTTGAAGAGCATTTTTTTTTTTCTGAAACGGAGCCTCAAGCTATCCCCCTGGGTAGAGTGCCATGGCATCACTGCTCACAGCAACCTCCAACTCCTGGGCCCAAGCGAGTCTCCTGCCTCTGCCTTCCAAACAACTGGGACCACAGGTGCCCGCCACAACGCCCGGCAATTTCTTGGTTGCAGCCATCATTGTTTGGCGGGCGCGAGCTGGGGATTTGAACACGCCACCCTAGGTATACATGGCTGGGGCCCCAGCCGATTGAGCCACAGGCGCCGAGCCTTGAAGAGCATTTTAACACTTCTGCATTTTCTGCTGTTTGTTCCTTTCTTTTCTGGTTTTGCTGCTTAGTGACAGATATCCCACAATATCTGCCTCCCTGTGGCTATAAATGGAAGCAGTTGAGAAATGACCACTTTCCAATTTTCCCATATCCCTTGGGAAGAAAGGACATAACACTTGGGGTTGGGCTTTTTAAGGACCAAGTGTTTACAAGTCTTCCCTTCTCCAACAGAGACCCATAGATAGTAAAGAAAACAAATCCATCCAACTGGTTTCTTACAAGCCTTCCTAAAGCATTTGATGAAGGAGGCTCTTTGGAGTAACCATTAATACTGACTTCCAATTACCAAAGGAAATTGAATATTTCCATGCACTGCCTGGAGGGTATGTTAAGAAACTGATGTTGAAAAAATTACACCTGGGTTTCCTAGAAATAACCACGGTTTGTGTGGAGGGGTTTCCTTGGCCTCCACTCATGTCATGAGTGGACAATGTCAGTGTCACAGCTGAAGGGCAAAGGGTGTGTGAACCAGGTGTCCTGGCTGGGCGCCATGGTTCATACCTATAATACCAGCACTCTGGGAGGTGGAGACAAGTAGATCACCTGAGCTCAGGACTTTGAGACCAGCCTGAGCAAGAGCAAGACCCCCCCGTCTCTAAAACTAGCTTGGTGTTGTGGCAGATGCCTGTAGTCCCAGCTACTCAGGAGGTTGAGGCAAGAGGATCACTTGAGCACAAGAGTTGGAGGTTGCTGTGAGCTATGACACCATAGCACTCTACCAAGGGCAACAAGGTGAGACTCTGTCTCAAAATAAAACAAAAAATGAGATGTCCCCAGCAGCAACTTCAGAAAAGGCTGGCATGAAAGGCAAGCAAAAATGAAATCAAAGTAAAATACTGCTAAATGTTTCTCTTGCCATTTGGATCACATTACCCTTAATGATTTGTAATTTTACATTTAAAGCTATTATCTTTTGGCAAACACCTTGACTTTAAATAAGTGTCTGTGACTTCCAGAGACTGTGGCAAACTGTGCTGGTAGCCCACAGTGAGATCCAGAGTGAGGATTTCCACACCAGAGTGCAGCTGTCCAGGGGAGGTGGCACCAGCCTCCATAGCACCAGGCTAGCACTTAGTCATTGCTTTGGTGACTGTCATCCTGGCAAGGGCTTTAAGCTACCACCTTCCATTGACTCCCATTTTTTTCTGTACAGAAAGAATCTAGTGTCTTGCATTCCCTCCCCAGTACCCTAGGACTAACTGTCTGGTGAGTGACACCAAAGGATCATCCCTTAACTCCTGACATCTAGGAACCTACGTATGCTTAAAAACAGAAAGAAATCTCCCAAAAATGCTGCTTGCAAGTTGAAAAGTTGGATGGATTCCAAGTAGAGCACCACCTCCCTAACCCCACACACTTTTAAGTGACTAAAGACTGAGGAATGTTAGGGGGTTATCATAGAACATTCTGATCCTTTTGTCAGAGCCTGAAAGCTCTTTGGACAATTGACTACATAGAAATTCAACCAGCATGGAAGGACAAGCAGAAGCTTCCTGAGTGGACTAGGTGGGGAGGTTGGCCATTTCTCCAGGAACACGTACTCTGCACACTGATAGGTACTAATACAGTTAAAAGAAGTAAGGCATTTATATAAAGTTCCTGGCCAGGGTCTCGCATCCAGCACATAGTAAGTCTGTCAGTTAGTTCTTTCTTTTTCTTTCTTTTTTTTTAGTAGGAAAAATATTAACTGGAAAGTTAGCTCTTTCTATTTAACAAATCTCCCTAAACTTAGTGGCTTAAAAACAACAAACACTATTTAGTTCACAATTCTGCAATTCAGCATATTTTAGCTGGCTCACTCATGCTCTGAGGTTGCTGCTTGATGGGCTAGGGGCTGGCTGGTCTAGGATGACCTCAGCAGAGGCAGCTCCTCTATGCCCCACGTGGCACTTCATTCTCCAGCAGGCTAGCCTGGGCCTGTTCACATGAGTTCCCAGAGAGAGAAGCAGGCAAGAGGCTCAGAACTGCACAAACAGCATCCACTGCATCCTAGTGGTCAGAGTGAGTCACTGGGGCAGTGCTAGCTCAAGGAGAGGAGAGATTGCCTACCCTCCTTGATGGGGGAGGGTGCAAAGTCATTTTCCAAAGGGGTAAGAACATGGGAGGGGTGAAAGACTCTGGCTGTTTTTCTAGTCTACCACTGTAGGTACCCATAAATTTTGTAAGCTTGGAGAGTTCTTCAACCATTTCCCGAAGGAATTATATTGACATGTTAGTTGACAAGGCTAGGAGGAAAAGCTACATAGGAAAGCAGACCATCAGACTGGTGAAGCATCTTTGTTAGTGTGTTTGCTCCCCCAGTAACCAGCCCCACAGAGGGTCCTTCCCTTGACCCAGACCTGCTCCCTACTCCCTGTAATGTGAGATCCTGGCTGAGCCTTAGCCCAGACTTGAGACCTGCCTCAGGACACCTCAGGAAAAATCCTGTTCATTCCCCTGTGAGCTACTCAGCTTTTCAGAGGAATAATTACAGACTCTCTGAGAAGAATCAAAACTCTCCTCCAGGAGTCCCGGGTTCATCACCCAGGTCTGAAATGTTTACTTTCCTCTTATTTGGAAATTCACAAGTGGTTAGTAACACAGCCAGCATCCATGAGATCACCCTGTTCCTTAAGGTGGCTGGATGCGTGGAGAGAAGCATGAAGAGACCCAGCTCTGTCACAATGTGTGCTGACTGGCTTCTGTCATGCTTTCAGGTGAGGCAAATCTGCTTAGGGCTCTCCCTTCAGGAGTGGGAACTGTCCCCCCTTCCTTCTGAGTCTTATTCCACACGCCATATTGCATATGAGCTGTGTTGTTCTATTTCGTTAGAAGAGCCAATACTGTTGGCTTCTCATCCTCACATACAACACTCTTTTTCATCTTCTAGCTGGAGGTGAGTGTGTGACACCACACTGATGTATGAAAAGTAGGCAAAGTAAGCCCAGTGAAGCTTCTGAAAAATCTTGTTTTCCTGATTGAAAAAAAAAAAAAACAAAAAAATGTGGACCACATGCCTTTTGTCCTTCCTCCTTCTTCCTGACTGGAATAGGGATGTGAGTCAGGAAGTACAGCAGCTATCTTGTGACCATGAGGACTGAAGACAGGAGCTGAGGAGGGTAGAACTGAATGAAAGAAGGAACTTGGGTACCTGATGAGACGCTGTATCAGCCCTAGGGTCATGCAAATTAGTACAAGTCACCGTTGGTTAGGTTTTTTTCTTGTATGCAGCCAAACAAATTCTTTACTGATACCAGGCAGGATCCTTGTTGGTTCCAAAGAAAATTAGGTTCACAGAAATGTAACTGAAAGTTATGAATTTCTAAAGAAGTCCCAGGAATAGATGAGTCAGAGAAATAATTGTCCATTCAGGTAGGAATTTCTACAGTAACTTGCTTGGAAGAAAAATAAATCAGTATCAAGGAGGTTAAGATACCATCATCTGAATCATATTAGTATATTTCATTAGGTCCCAGATGCCATCAGCTTTAACATGTGGCATTATGTATAGCTATGAAAGAAAAAATATGTCCTCAAGACATTACCAATTGTAAGATGCATCTACCCTGGTTTCAGAGATTTTAAAATGTGAAAGAAGGGGAAGGGACATCTTTGAGTTGGTGAAATATGGCACATATTTGCTTCCTTGATTGTTGCCTGCTGTGGCCATTAGGCCAGAGACACTGCCTGCCTTGCTGTCTGCCAAGTCTTCCATATCTAGAATTAAGTCTGCCACAGTGGACTCCATGAAAATGTGTTAATGAATGAATCAGGGTTCTAGTCTTGCTTTTCTAATAACTTCCTGTGCTACCCTGGCTGGGCGAGGCAAAGCATTTCCCTTCTCTATGTCTCATTTCACTGTACTCAAGTTTAACTGACCCTCACCAGAACAGAAGAAATGAAAAGCTCCACATATACACAAAGTAGACCCACACTCCACATTGCCTCAGAGGGTAGGGAAGCCTCATTCTTCACCCTAGAAATCCCTCTTTCCCCAGAGCCCAACTCTTTCTAAGGCTCTGTGATTCTCCTGTTCCAACCAAGCCTTTCTATCCCTTCACTTGGGTTACTGAACATGTGCTCACTGTACATAGTTTGGGGTCAAGGGAATATGCAAAATACTCCATGCAAAAAGATGGTGTTTTGTAACTTCCCTAAATTCCTCCAAGAAGTTGAAATGCCGGTATGTCACTGCCACAAAATATTTTTAAAGAACATCAGTCTGGGCTTGGCGCCTGTAGCTCAGTGGCTAGGGTGCCAGCCACATACACCAGAGCTGGTGGGTTCAAATCCAGCCCAGGCCTGCCAAACAACAATGACAACTACAACCAAAAAATAGCTGGGCGTTGTGGCCAGTGCCTATAGTCCCAGCTGCTTGGGAGGCTGAGGCAAGAGAATGCTTAAGCCCCAAGAGTTTGAGGTTGCTGTGAGCTGTGATGCCATGGCACTCTACCGAAGGTGACAGAGTGAGACTCTGTCTCAAAAATAAATAAATAAATAACATCAGTCTGCATCTATCAGAGAGATAGTCTTGCCTGGTCAAAATTCCTGAGCTGGTGATGAGCAGGGTTATGTGTGCCCCTCCTGCTAAGCACTTTATTCTGAAACAATAAAAATAGTAACAACATAACAAGTGATGAACCCTTGCATATGTCTCCTCATTTAGCCTTCAACAGAACTATATGGGGTAGGAAATACCATTATCTCCTTTTTACAGTGGGGAAACTGAGACACAGAGGTGTTAAATCATGGCAGGTAATGTTGCCTGACCTTAAAGCCAGGTGGGTGGCACTAGAGTTCATACTCTCATAACTATTATGATCTACTACAGCAATGAACTGCCTTATGCCAGACAACTAGTTTGTGAAAGGCTCTATGCTTGGTACTAAGGCTCAGATAAGAATAAAGTCCAGCCTCTCCCCTGGAAGAGTTCATGCTCTGATGGAGAAGACAGACTTCTGGAACAGATGGGTACAAATTGTCACAGGAAATGAAAGAAAAGGGGCCCAGGTCTATAGGCAATCCAGGAGGGTGGCATAGAAGAGGTGTTTCCAGCTGGGTATTGAAAGGAAAGTAGGAGTTTGCTAGGTGGGAAAAGGCGGGTAGGGCATTCAAGAGCAGAAGCTTCTTGGAGGTGGGTCTGGGGAGGAGGAGGAGGAGGCAGAGAGGCCAATAGAAAACAGGACCCCAAATTAGAAAGAGGCCCCACGGGAGTGAGTTTGTCTACTTTGGTCAGAGAGTTTGAGAAGGATTCAAACAATAGAGGGACAGGCCTGCTTTGCATTTTTGAAAGTGCTCTCAGCTAGTTAGTTGCATTTGCCTGGCCAGGGGTGATTTTTGGTGGGAAGAAAGAGAAAACTGAGTCCGAGTGCACTGTTACACTCCTAATAAGGCTGCTTAATGAGAGATGACAGCTGGCAGTGGAGGCACTTTAGTCTTTCTTCCTTTCCTCCTTTTAGCTTGAATCCTAATGTTGTCATGTGATGACTAAAACTTCAGCAGCCATCTTGGATCATGATGTGGTCTTCAGAAGGGAAGCCACATATCAAAAGAGTCCTGGACTGCTTACCTCTTACATGAGAAAGACAGAAATTTGCTTATTTTAAGCTGCTGTTATTTTGAATGTTCTGTCACAGGTGACTGGTGTGCATGATATGCCAACCATCCTGGTCTTTTGGGAGAAATCGACAGATCTAATGGTGGCTGTATCACAGCCAGTTGAACCAGATGTAGTCAACTGACCCCAGGGGAGCCCATGATAGGTTGCATGGAGCCAGATCTTCTCCCATAAAGAGACCACAGAAACTCCAGTTATTTGCTGCTGGAACTTGAAATAGAAAGTCACAGTCATGAGATGTCAGGGCTACCATTTTAGGGCACCCATTTTATGAGATGATGTACGAGCTAAAGTGAAGAGTGAAGAAAGTGGTCTGCTGAGAGAAAACTTTGAGATAGACACAGGCAGGAGAGATGAGAGACCATGGAACTCCAGAAAGTGAGAAACAGTTGGAGAGAGTAGGGGATTTTTCATCTCCTCGAGGCCTCATGGTGCTCTCTGCAATCAAGTTTCATGCGAATTCCAGTGTCCTAATAAGAAGTCCCCCACCTTTTTAACCTAAGCCTGAGAAAATTTCTTTTTCTTGCAATTAACAGATGCCTAACATAACTTTACGTACTGCCCCATAATTTCCTTTATCACTTCCTAGTTTCCCTTTTTAAGAAATGTATACATCATTAATATTTTAGGATACATTACTTTTGTCATCTTCCCATGTGGAGGACATGAAAGAGGAACAGGTAAGTAACATGAGGGAAGAGGCTGCCAAAGGGATGGAAAGTGGCTCTGTAAGTCACCCTTGCAATTGTACTTAGGCTCAGCCCAGCACACTGATCACTCTCAGTGCTCTTGGGTCTGCAGGGACTGGTTATAAGATTCCTGGAGGGAGTTGTCTCAGAACACAACTCTGAGACATCAAGAATTACCTGGATGTATGATAGCTTCATACCAGGATCTGTGGCCCATGCCTAATTCTGCAAAAATCCAAGATGCTCTCTAAGAGAATGTGGAGTTTCTTTATTCAGTTGCACCAGAAACTTGCCAGGTCAGATGTGAGTAGTTTCTCCGTCTTTCTCATATCCCAGATACTAAACTATTAATTAATAAGAATACAAACTCAGCATTCTTAGTTATCTGCCAAAATGAGTGGCTTTTTCAATGTCTAGCCTTTGGGAAGAGCATCAAAAACACACCCTAAAAAAACCCCCCAAAACATACACCCTCAAAAAGCCTCCACAAGCAAGCACCAAAGCCATGTTTTTATTTAGTTGAACTTATTTATAGTGTTAAATAAAAAGTATTGGAGGCTGAGGCAGGAGACTCACTTGAACCCAGGAGTTGGAGGTTGCTATGAGCTGTGATGCTACAGCACTCTACCCAGAGGGACAGCTTGAGGCTCCGTCTAAAAAAAAAAAACCAAAAAAACAAAAAACCAACCAATCTCTTCTGCTCATTGGAATACTTATTCTACTTTATGGAATGAAATGTTGCCTAGTTCTGGAATTGTGATAAAACTACTTGAGATTTTTAAACTAAATTTGTTGTAATTTTTTCTTTTGACGATATCCTTTCTCATTCTATAAGGGACCTAGAGGGGCTCCTAATTTTATGTGTCACCAATATGTGTTTGCATATTATCACTGCAAACATGTACTAAATGTTGGCTATAAGCAGTGGGCTAGAAATATAACAATGGCTAACATGAATTGAACACTTACTAGAGGCAAGGCATTGTGCTTAGTAATTTATATGGATTAACTTGTGTTTGGTCTGTGAGAGGTACTATCTTGTTTCATTGAATCAATAACACCATCAATTGTGAGTTACACCAGTATGTACTAAGAAAGAAAAAAGAATCTGTCAGTTAACTGGAAGATGCAATACCAGTCAGGACAGGCTAGACTATGTCGTCAAAACATAGAAACCCATAGTAAGAAGAACCAAGCAAGCCAAAAACAAACAAACAAACGTAGAACCCCAAATCTCAATGGCTAAAGAAGAAAGGTTTATGCTTCTTTCCCCTTAAATGCCATCCAGCAGCAGCTCAGCTTTACATCACCTTTACTTTGAGTCAGGCCCACAAAACACCTCTAGAATTTTGTTGATTGTTGGGGTGGATGAAAAAGAGCATGAGGTGAACCACAGTTGCCTTTAAAAGCTGCAGCCCAGATACTGTGAATGTCACTTCCCTTCACACTCCCTTGGCCAGAACAAGTGCCATGGCCACCTGGGCTCAGTAGGCAGGATGTGGGCTCCACCTGGAGAGGGGCACTGCAGGGGCACTACGGCTTCCCATGCCCAGTCGACTGAAGGGTGTACCCTGATTTTACTAAAATGTGAAAAGCTGCACATGCTGGAATTGATCAAATATGGAATTATCATCTCCAGTAGACATATAAGGAGCAGAAGCGTAGGGGGGGTGATAGAATGTGCTTGAGATCTTAGGGTAACAGAGATGGGCCTTCAACCCCGGTAGCACTGACTCTACCTTTAACCACCCTGCTTTCTAGCTGGCTGAAACAAGTCCTTACCAAGGTGGTAGGATCTGTCAGATGCTGGGAAAACCTGGGGACTCTCTAAATTACCCTCCATTTAATAATCTTTTTTTATTAAAAAAATACTTATATATTTAGTTTTGAGACGGGGTCTTGCCCTGTTGCCCCTGCTAGAGTGCAGTGGCATGAACATAGCTCACCACAGCCTCCAATTCCTGAGCTCACATGATCCTCCCTCCTCAGCTTCCCAAGTACCTGGGACTACAGGTGTGTGCTCCCACACCCAGCTAATTCTTTTATTTTTTGTAGAGAGGAGGTCTTGCCATGTTACCCAACCTGGTCTTGAACTCCTGGCCTCAAGCAAGCCTCACACCTCGATTATCCTAAATGCTAGGATTATAGGCATGAGCCACCATGCCCAGCCTATTAATCCTTTAAAAAAAAAAACAACAAACCTCTTTTTTCAAACATGTATTGAGTCAGCACTGTGCTAGGTACCACACAAAGGGTAAGTCTCTGGTTCATTTAAACAAGATGTTCCAGGTCAGCCAGGGGCCAAAAGGAAAGAACCACAGAGGTCAGTTATTAGCTGTGGAGAGAAAGGAGTGTACTCAGAGGGTAAGGTACACGTGACCCCTTCCCATACTGGGCTGGCCCTGGCCGTAAATGGTCCTATAAAGAGATGACTATTTACTCTAGGCAGAGGCCTGGTGGGTGTGGGTTGAGTGCCAAGACGGGAGTGAGCTGGCTGCTGGAATGTGAGCGTGGGTGGGTGGGTGAGTAGAAGTGGTCACCAGCTTCCACTGAGTCACAGAGGGCTGGGTGGGGGAGGGTGGCTATGCTCCACCTCAGCATGCAGAAGGAGCTAGGGCAGGAAGCGCTGGAGGTTGGGTGGGGCGGGGAGGCTCTGGGTGAGGCAGATCCCAGCTGCAAACAGGCCTTTGACACAAGCAATGCCTAAGGAAAGCCACCCAGGGTTCAAGTAACCATCCAGAAGGCCCCTTTTGGGGGTTTAAATCAGGGTTGCCATGAGAACATCCGGAACCCCTTGCCTTTGTCTGGTTTGAAATTCAGAAGCTGACAGATGGGGTGTCAAATATAGATTCTGGAAAGTAGAGATTTAGGGTCCTGTAGAGGCCACTCCTCTCAGAGGGAGGGTAGCAACAGCAAGCAAGTTTGCAAACAGAATAAAGATGGGAAACGAGAGAAGCTGAAGGTTAGAAATGGAAAGAATAAACGGGTTGGAGGGAAATGTGGACAAAACACAGACAGTAAATAGAACCAGCAGCAGGATGATGTCCCCGGTTGGCCTCCATGTGGTCTGAGTGTGCAGAGCCAGCTTTATTTTATAAAATGCAGAGGGAGGTGCTGACGCCAGTCCTCCGTCAGGGAGAGGGTCCACTCAGTGGGGTACCCAGTGCTCTACCCGCACCTCCCAGATGCCCGTCCCCGGGATTGCCTGCCCACTGTTTCTGCTCAGGTCTCTCGAGAGTTTCTTTCTTGTCTACCCTCTCTGTCCTTCCAGGCCCCCCTCCTGAATCACCCAGCCCTTACTGAACACTAACCATGCAGCATGGGGAATTAACTTCCCCTCTCTAAATGGAGAAAGGAGAGAACCTATTGTCTCATGTGACTGATGTGAGGAAAGTGACAAACTAGAGCTGGCTAAGGGAACCTGGTAGACCAGAGGCTTAAACTCCTGTCTGTCCCTGCCCATCTCTCTCCAGTTTGTTTTCTCTTTCTTTCTCTCAAGCTGACTGCCCACTAAAGCTAACACATGGCCTTGGGCCACTTCTAGATTCTCCTCTGACAATCTTGTAACCAGGAGAAGCAGCTGTTCCTCTCTTGCCTGGTGACTGTAGAGAGAGCACCTAAGGGAAGGACTCTGGTGGCTCAGCCTGACCACCCCTCAGGCTCCCAGTGGTGAAGTCAGAGTAGAATTTGGAGGGGATGGTGCTGGGGAGACCAGGGCAGTCTGAGTCACACGCATAATTACCAACATATCACTTGCTAATCATTGCCGGTGTTAGTTAATGTTGGGTCCTCAGTTACTCTGTGAATGCCTCAAAAGCATATATTCTCTCCTGTGCTTGTTTTGATGTCCCCCAATAAGCAAGCCCTCAATGCAAGTTTGTTGACTGGTTGATTAACTATTAGACAAACAGGCCTGGTCAGGCCCACTGATCACTAAAAATAAACCTGTCTCTGATCTCTGAGTGATCCAGAATCCTCAAGATTGCCCAGGCTTTTTGGAAATCCAAAGTAATCAGAGGAAAACTATACTTCTTAAAGCTGAGCTGCCATTAAGAATAAAAATGACCTTACCCCTCCCTTTCTTCCACTCCTCCCAGGACAGGGAAAGGCAGCTTTTGTAGAGGTCTGTGGGCCCCTTCCAGTGACCTTTGCTCATTTCCCTCCCCACCGAGGATCTTGACCTTCAGGGCTCGGGTAAAGATTGCCTGTGATGGGGATGGTGGCAGCAGCATTCACACTGATGCTGAAAACATCTCTTAGAAGACAGTCTCTGGGTTGCAATTTATCATGGGACATGTCCATCTGAGGGGGATAATTTTGTGCCTTTTTTTTTTTTTTTTTGAGACAGAGTCTCACTTTGTGCCCCTGGGTACAGGACCGTGGCAGTATATAGCTCACAGCAACCTCAGACTCATTCTCTTGTCTCAGCCTCCCAAGTAACTGGGACTACAGGTGCCCACCACAACACCTGGCTATTTTTTAGAGACAGGGGTCTCACTTTTGCTCAGGCTGGTCTCAAATTTCTAATTTCACCAAGAAAACAAGCAATTGTGGCTATCACCAACCTCCTCCCTCTCTACGCATCTCCTTTCCTACTGCTTAGAGGAAGCCTTTCTCTCTTACTAAACAATCATCAGAAATCCAGACTCCATGCCTTCCCGCCTTCTGCATCCACCTCTAGCTATCACCCTTTCCCCATGCCTTCCTTGACAAGCTACTGCAATGTAAGTCTCATTTTATGTCTGTTCCTAACTCTCCCTTCAACCTGCATGCTGCCCCTACCACTGCTCTTGCTGGTCTCTCCAAGGCCTGTCAATGGACTCAGACCACAGGCTGGCTGCTCAACCAACCTTCCTCCTTGGAGCTCAATCCTTCCTTGACATCCCTCCCTACTTCCCTTCCCATCTCTGCCTGTTTGCTCAGTTTCCTCTTAGGGCTTCTCTTCCTCTGTCTGCACTGTCAATGTTGGTGTTTCCTCCCTCTTCTCTCAACTATAACTACTTTTCTCGAACAATTTCACAAAGAACCATGGTTTCAACTATTGTCAAATCCTGACAATTCCTCAATCTATAGTTCTTGCCAAAACCTTTCTTCTATGCTTTAACTTGTATTTGCTTGAAGCCTTGGTGTGCTTGTGAAGTTCCATGGTTTTGGACTCAGACAGATCTAGGTTTGAGTCCCTATTAGCTGTGTGACTTTGGTCGGGTGTCTTAAGCTCTCTGTGCTTTGGTTTCCTCAATTGTAAATTGGAGATCGTAATGTGCTTACTTTATGAAACTGTTGAGGAAATTAAGTGAGATTATGTGCAGTGTTTAGGGTAGTACCTGGCTCACAGTGACAATCAGAAGTTATTTTTATGACATTCAGTTGCCTATTACTCATCTTTTTTTTTAAAAAAGGTTTTATTTCCTGAATAGCCAGGCACTCAATAATTTATATTATTCAATCCTAAAAAACAAAGCAAAAAAAAATTTAAAGCCATGAGATAGATGTTGTATTCTTTCTCAGGTGCAGAAACCAAGGCTGAGAAATGAAGTATCTGTATAAGGTCCCATAGCCTGGGTGGCCAAGCCTGGGTTCAACAGAGTAAAGCCAAAGTCCTCCTTCTAATCCACTAGAATGACCCCATCTCTCAGCATATTAAAATCAAATGTCATTCTCCTTTTTATGTTCCATACCTGCTCTTCTGCTCAAAATCCCATTTTGCTAGAAGGATGTTGGCAAAAACTAACTCTCTAGGAGAAAGGAGGCTGGGAGGTGGTGCTAGACTCTGCTTCCCACTCTAGAACCCCTACCCTATTCAACCCACACAGCAGCCAGCTGAGGTCCCTTCCAAACGTCACACATACACCCACACAACACCCTCTTCTCTCCACCCACTGCCCTTGCCCTCCAGCAGTCCCTCCAGATCATTCAATTGGATGATTGCTGAGCCTTCTAATTGGTCTTCCTGCTGGACAGCACCTAGTAGGAAGTCGATAGATAACTCTTTTTTTGTTTGTTTGTTTGTTTTTTATTTTTATTTATTTATTTTTTTTAAAAAATATGGAACGCTTCACGAATTTGCGTGTCATCCTTGCCCAGGGGCCATGCTAATCTTCTCTGTATCGTTCCAATTTTAGTATATGTGCTGCCGGAGCGAGCACGATAGATAACTCTTAAGCTCTCCTGGCTGACTCTAGCCTTACCCCCCAAATACACTCTTCGTTCACATACAGGAGTGACATTCTCCTAAAGGACTCCAAGGGTCCCCGTTTCCCACAGGATAAAATGTTACCGAGAGTCAGACAAAAAAGAAGTCTAGTGTGAAAGGTTTGGGAGACCCGAGGAGGAAAGGGAATCCACAAAGTTTGATCCCTTGGGATCTGCAGCCTGAGGTCTAGGCAAGATCCACCCTCCCACAGCAAATGTGGGTTGAAGAACCCAACAGACCCGTCCAGGTCTAGTTTCCTCCTCTCTGCTGCCTCCGGCTCCTCAGCCAGTTGTCACATCAGCCCAGTAGGGGTCAGTGGTGAGCAAAATGTGTGACCGTAGGATGGGGCTGGTGACCTGGCTGCTGGGCTGGGGATCCAGTTCCCTGGGCAGATGTCCGAAGAAAACACCCTGGCCACACAATTGGTCTTTCATTAAGCATCTTTTCTGGCAGTTGCAGTCAGAATTTAGGATTGAAACGACTGGAAACTGAATTCTTTCCCCTGCCTCTCTTTTCTTGGCTCCTTCTGCCTCTGGGGCCGGGAGACTCCTGGGCGAGGTGGTGGGGATGGAACACCGGTTCTGCGCAGGGCCGCAGGCTGCCCGGGCGCCCGCGGGGACACCGTCCTGCTGATCGCTCCCGAGGCCTCTCGGAGAGCCCCGCCCCGGGATGACTCATCCTCCCCGGGCCCGCCGAGCAGCCCGGGTGGGAGGCCCAGAGAGGAGCCCCGCTGCGCCCTGCGGGATGGGGGGTGGGGGGGGGCGTGTGCCCCTGAAGTGGCATGTGCCCTGCTAATTCCTGGGGTGGTGCATGGCGTGCCCGGGTATGTAGCTTGAACTGGACTCGCAGCCTCTCACAGCCTCGTTTGGATGGCTCACAGTCCACACCCCAGGCTTACAGTCATTCCCTCTGCCCACAGCTGGAGAAAACACAGACTCGTGGAACCGAGGGGGAAGAGATGGGCACAAAGGGCTCCCATCTTCTGCAGCCACTGTCCTCCTGGAAAACCATGGGACAAAAGGAAAGGGTTCTCCTCTTCTCCTCTCCGCTGTTAAAATCACAATGACAGTGTTAGGGGGGTTGCTGTTGGGGAGTGGTAAAAGTATCAAACAAACAAAGCAAAAGTCTAAAAGTATGATCTTACTTGATTAACCCCAGGGCACTGACTGACCCAGTGGGACCAACCCCGACCTGTGGGTTGTCACCTACTTGCCTTAAGTCCTGGGCTAGTTTAAGAGTTATAGACACGTTTCTTACTCCACTGAATTCTGGAGCCTTAAAAGTAGAGAAGTGTTAGAGAACACTCAGAGTTCATCACAGGTCACAGCTTTAAAAAAAATAAAAAATTATAGACATGGTCTTACTCTGTTTTCCTGACTAGACTGTCGTGGTGTTACCACAGCTCACAGCAACCTCAAACTCCTGGGCTCAAGGGATCCCCTTGCCTCAACCTCCCAAGTTGGTGGGACTGCAGGTGGGTCCCACCACACCTGGCTAATTTTCCCATATTTTGTAGAGACAGGGTCTTGCTCTTGCTCAGGCTGATCTGGAACTTCTGACCTCAGGGATCCCTTGCCTCAGGCTCCCAAAGTGCTAAGATTACAGGCATGAGCCACCAATCGCCCAGCCCATGCCCCTCATTTTAATGACTCAAGTAGGCAGTGCTGTTGGTGAGTGGTGAATGATGAGTCACACCTGGAACCCAAGCCCCTAATGCCCTTTTACACCTACTGGCAGATGAACTTTCTATCCTAACTCAGGCCCAGTGCAAGGCTAGTGGACAGGACATGTATTATGATCAAGGAGCTGGTGTTAAGGAAACATTCATCCAACAAAGAAGGTCTCCCTTGGGTTAAGAAACTTATGAAGAAAAAATTATGTGTTTCTTTTTTTTTTTTTTTGAGACAGAGCCTCAAGCTGTCCCCCTGGGTAGAGTGCTATGGCATCACAGCTCATAGCAACCTCCAACTCCTGGGCTCAAGCGAGTCTCCTGCCTCCGCCTCCCAAGTAGCTGGGACCACAGGCGCCCACCACAACACCTTGCTGTTTTTTGGTTGCAGCCGTCATTGTTGTTTGGCGGGCCCAGGCTGGATTCGAACCTGCCACCCTAGATGTATGTGGCTGGCACCTTAGCCACTTGAGCCACAGGCGCTGAGCCAGGGCTTTGTCTTCTTATTTTAAAAACCTTCTTTTTTTTTTTTTTTTTGCAGTTTTTGGCCGGGACTGGGGTTTGAACCCACCACCTCTGGCATATGGGACTGGCGCCCTACTCCCTTGAGCCACAGGCACTGTCCTAAAAAAACTTATTTCCTTATTATCACTATTCCAATGAAATCTGTTCAGCTTCATTGGCAGCAGTGTTAACGTTACCCAGAAGCCCTGAGGAAGTGTTCCGTTTCCCTTCCACACTCTTTGACACCAGCACAGACATGTCCCTGTGATCGGATTCTATATATTATACTTCCAGTCTGCTGCTGACAAGACCCCCAAGGTAAGGGGCACTTACAGGAATAATCTCACCTGTTAAGAATTCAGTTGCTTAAGCCTGCAGCTCCTCGAAGTCAACATGAGCTGAAATTGAATTGGCACATAGACAAATTTCACTTCCTCTTTGACATACTAGGTAATTAATTCACATCAATCAACATATAAATGACCACTATAAGCAAAATGCTGAGCTGAGTGCTGTGGGAAAAACAGACGTTTCCTTCCTCAAAGAAATGTACTGGAGTAGCTGGATAACCGAGACATTTATTTGGGAGAAGAGTTGGCAGGACAAGGCATTAGTTGGTTAGGTACCTGCCCCCTGGGCCAGGCTTGCTGAATACCAAGGCCAAGTTTAAGGAAAAGTACAGTGGAGAATATCTACACAGAGGCTATGTTAACTTGACCACAAGGGCATGTTCTGTCATTAAAAGACTTCATTTGGGTAGGATGCTACAAAGTCATGGACTGTAATCTTCTCAGTGCTAATCTCGGGGGCCTGAAATAGGACTGCCGCTGTGTGGGTGAGCACTTAGCACCCTGCAGTGTGCAGAAGTGCCTGACCACAGAAGGTCAAGGTCAAGGAGGGGCTGAAATGCAGCCTGAGCTGTGCTGCCTTTGCACCTTTTGCCATTTCTGCCCAAAGCTAGAGGTACCTTATCTCTTCCAAGGGCGCCTCTTTCTGAGTGGTTCTGAGCAGGAGTGGTTCTGTCTATATAAAGTACAGCTGGGCCTCTCTCCACCTCTAAGTCTCAATCTGACCTTGCATAAAATTCACCAAGTATTTGAATGAATTTTGAGAGGGATAATTGAAGTTCCACACATACTCTCCCTGTTCAGAGATGGCATCTTAGGTAGACTCCTGCCTGATGGTTTTGAAGAATAGAGGTGGTGGGGGATGGGGTAGAGAAAAAAGGCAAAAACACACTCTAAGACCTTTAACTGTCCTAAAATTCTTTGATTTCATAAATGAAACTTGACACAAAGTTTAACAAAGCCTAATTATTTTAAACCAAAGCAACATTTTCCTAAGAGCATCTGAGGGCCTTCCATATACTTTTTGTCATTCATTAATAGACCAAGCCCTTCTGTTGTATAAGACTTAACTATTTTGAATCCTTTGATAAAAACTGAAGAAATGCAAGGTTGGGCCTCAGGTATTTGCCTACTTAGGAAAAAGAAGTGCTTACTACAGAATGAGAGTGTTGACCACGTAGGGCCATTAGTTAGATCCCTGGTCAGACACACTTGGCTGGGTTGGGACTTCTCGTGGTTGGCTGCAAACGTCAGAGGCTGTGAAAAGTGGTAAGCAAATAACCACAGAGCTGAGGTTGAGCAGTAACATTTCCTGCCTGAGCGCTCATATGTGGGTAAACATACCAGCTAGAGGGTAAATCAGGACTAAAAGTAGTCAATCTTGTCATAGCAATACCGTCTTACTGGGACTGCAAGCCCCATGGAGTTCTCACGTCTTCAGAAGTAAGTTTTATGGGGTTTTTGCTGCCCAGGCTGACAGCGACGAAGGTCTGAGCCAGGTGTAACATTTGTATTCTCCTTTTAGCCTCCCTTCCTCTCCCATGCCCCACACTAGCAATGGTTCCCCCTGTTTCTCTATAGGCTGCAGCTGCCGACCAACAAGCTGCTTCTGCGTCCGCCACACCAGCTGTCCTGCTTTCAACATGCACACTTTTTTTTTTTTTGAGACAGTCTTACTCTGTCTCAGAAGTAGAGTGCTGTGGTGTCATCATAGCTCACGGCAACCTCAGTCTCTTGGACTTGAGATCCTCCTGCCCATGCCTCTCTAGTAGCCAAGACTAAAGGTGCCTGCCTGGCTAGTTTTTCTATTTTTAATAGAGATGAGGTCTCAGACCTCAGAGACGAGGTCTTCAGGCTGATCTCAAAGTTTTGTGGTCAAGGGATCCACCTACCTTGACCTCCCAGAGTGCTAGGATTACAGGTGTGAGCCACCACGCCCGCCCATGCAAACCCTCCTACCCACCTTCCCTTTGACTCCTCACCTCTCTCATCTGTTACTAGGGCAGACCTAGTTTTTCTGAAGCCTTCACCATGACTATATTCCAGCACCTTCCCTAGACCTCTGGTTAGGCTAAAGATGAATAGCATTCCTGCACCAGTGGGGAGGTCTCCCACTGAAGAGTTAGGGTGACAAGTACATGGGTAGGTGATTGGGAAGCAGGGAGGAGAGAGAGAGAACATCATGGTCTTACAGATGGACAGAAGTGAGTTTGAATTCCAACTAAGGTAGACGCTAGCTCTGTGAACTTGGGCAAGATATCCAGTGAGAGTGTGAGATTCCTCATCTGTAAAATGAGGGTAATAATTCCTACCTAGCTTAAGGTGGTTGTAAAATTATATACTGTAAATTGCTTAGGGAAGTGTTTGGTTAAAACAACAACCACCCTAAGTGGGACCCATGTAACTACAACAAAAGGTGATAAGTGACATAAGAGAAGTACAAACAAAGGGGGTGGGGGTTCCCAGCAGGACGGCGTGCACCTGTGGGAGGCCACACGTAAACAGGCGCCTGGGTTCAAGGGCCCTCCCAGCCTCCAGGTGATCTGCTGCCCTAGCACAGCCTGGCAGAGCAGAGCTGGACAGCACAGGGCCTGCAGGCTCAGACCAAGAGCCAGCAAGTCCCCACACAGCTGACATCTACAAGAGAAGCAGGACCTGCAGCTACAGTCCTTGAGGCTCTGGGCTAGAAGTTAGGATGGAGACTGGGAAAGTGCCCAGCCGTGAAAGTTGACTGGCCTGTCAGTGGGGACTGGACATCATTCCACTCTTCAGAATTCAGGGTGGCTTCTTTTTGCCTTCCACTTCCCTCTGGATGTCTAAGGTGAAGCGTTTTTCCTTCTTCTCCAGCTCAGAGGCTGAGAATGGTGTGGAGGAGAAAAAGAAAGTCTGCAGGTCGCCAACAGCCCAGTCTCCTACCCCATCCGTGGAGGCTGAGTCCCCAGACCAGAAGAGAATCATTTCCCTGCGGTGAGTGCTCAGTTGACTTCTTTGTCCTCTTTTGCCCCTTGGGAGGGAGGGCTTAACAGGTATTTCCAGTTTTATGGTCATTGTTGAGACAAACATCTACTATAGACAGACAGTGTCCCTGAGAAAGAGCGAGAGCCTTCCCTGGATACCCAGGAGCCCTGTCCTCACAGCGTCTCTTTCTCTCCGGCCCCCACTGTCTGTAGACACCTCTTCTTTCTGAAAGCACTGACTTGCTAACCAATGAAGCCAGATGGCCTGGTATCAGGTGTGGATTCATAACATACCAGGGAAGGCTGGCCAGGATGGAGTGTCTGCCCAGCCTCTGGGTGTGCTCACCCAGGTCTCACTTTCTCGTTCTCCATGTCGGCCTGGCAGAGAGGGCGGGGAGCTGGTTTGGTCCTGGAGCAGGAGGGGAGAGGTGTTTTTGAGGTGTGTAGCTCTAGGCCCGGTCACTCTCAGAGGCCCTAACTACCAGAGACTTTAAGTTGTTTTTTGGCCCTTAAAAGGAAATGATTAAACCAACGGTCGGTGATGGGAAGATGTGATTTTTAATCTGTACTGAGTAGAGGAATGGTTGTTGTCCACCCCCATGGTTAGAACTGCTTCCTTCTCCTTCTTTGGGCCCCTGCTCAGGGATGAGTCATTAACTCTTGCTTCTTGCTTCCTTCCTGGCCCCCCAGCCCATGTCTTCTCTCCAAACCTATGCTTTATTCAAGACCAAGCGTAAGTCTGAAACTCTTCCCCGACTTTTCCCTCTCTGATTCTGATTCCCAAGTTCTGTCTCCATCTTTTCTGCATGTCTGTTCTGTGGCATCTCAGCTGTTACTTCTGTAGTTGTTTCCTGTGGGCCGCACTCACCAAACGATTCTCACCACAGCACAGAGCATGCTCTTTCTCCTACCTTTCACCACTGTTGACCAGCTACAGCGGCCACTTTTAAAAAACACTGTTGATTTTACTCCATCTTCCCCAGACAGCAGTGAAAAGCATATCCTCATCAGCGGGGCACGTGGGCTAAGCTTCCCGGGAGTGTGATCGGCGCAGTTGCAAACCCCATGCTCGGTTTAATGCTCTTCCCTCACTTCCCTCCCTGTCTGGAAATTCTTGGTATTTTCGTATAAGGGGCTCCAGATCTTTACTCTGCACTGGGCTTCTGGTCCTGCTTATGGTCACCTGTAGAAAGTAATTGTAATATGCATGAGAAACCCACAGAAATCAATACCGTGTGAATAAGCCCCCCATCTACAGTGAGTAAGCCATCCCTCCAGCCCCCAGACTGCAGAGATTACCAATGGTAGATAGAGCACCCTTGCGCCTCACACTTGCCTGCAGGTAGTAATGGTGCTTTTTTGTTTGTTTGTTTGTTTTTTAATATCAGATTGATAATAAGGGTACAAACAATTAGGTTCCATTATTTGCATTTATTGGGTTAAATCCAAGATGCAGTTGAGCCCTTCACCCAGGATATACCCCTACATTGTGCACCTTAGGTGGGAGTTTACCAAGCCTCCTTCCTCCACCCCTCTCACCCCTCACAGGCCATAATTCTTCAAAAGGTCTGATTTTTGAGGGGGGCAATTTCAATATGGTTCATCTTACACAGGTACATGTGAATCTTTCTAAATGTAGAATATAAATGTCTTAGCAAAACAAAAAGTCTGCAGATTAATTTGGAGAAAATTAAGTATTCCTATCCATGAATATAGTCTATTTTTCTGATTATTTAGACCTCTTTAATGTCTTCTAACAAAGCTTTATAATTTTCTCTAAAAAGAAAATTATTAACTTGAGTCAGTAGAGTTGATAAATTCAAATTAGTGAATAGTATAAATAAGAAGCAAATTGACATTGTAAAAATTATTTTATTTTTGAGTACAAATGTTCACTTATAGCTTCCCTAAAAAAGTAATCCCTAGAATTCCCAGGGAATTTATATCTGAATAAGTTCAAGGGACTGTAGCTGAAATGAAACCCATCTACCATGAATTGCTGAGAAATATTTTACCGGTGATTTGAGTATTGCGAAATCATGAACTTTGTGACTAGAAGGGGACTAGGGCATGATAAGATCCAGCTTTTTACAGCTAAAAAACCCCCAGAGTCTAATATCTCTGTAACTGCCATCATTTCTGTCACTCTGTGACCCCATATACTTCCTGAATTACTTTGGATTTTTTTTTTTTTTGAGACATAGTCTCAGTCTGTTGGTTGCCCCAGGCAAGAGGGCCATGGCATCACAACTCACAACAACCTCAAACTCCTGGGCTTAAGTGATCCTCCTGCCTCAGCCTTCTGAGTAGCTGGGACTACAGGTGCCCACCACAGTGCCACCCAGCTAGATTTTCTACTTTCAGTAGAGACAAGGTCTTGCTCTTGTGCAGGCTGTTCTCAAACTCCTGAGCTTAAGGAATCCACCCACCTTGGTCCCCCAGAGGGCTAGAATTGCAGACGTGAGTCACCATGGCCAGCGCAACTTCATATCTTCTTAAATCTGCTTGGAACCAAATCCTTTTTTACTGAGCCTCACTTCCAGGAATGATATTGTGAAATCATGGATTCCCTGAGCTGTTTCCCCCTAACAAATGGTAAAGCAACTGTATAATATAAAAGTTGCTCATGTAAATACCTCTAAAAATCATGCATTCCACTGTGAAATGTGTTTTTAACTATCAGGTTGAAGATATGTGCAAATTTATACATCTACTAAAAAGGACAGCCAGGGCTAGAATCATGTTATAAAAAAACGCTGGAGCTTTCTCTTCTGACTTTATGTTAAAGGAGATTGAACTTCAAACATCTCTCGCTCCTCTTTTTTTTTTGTTTTTCCCCTTGATTTCTGTTCTATTGTTTTCCTGTTTTGTCTCTCTTTTCCTCATGCCCAATTCCTGCTTGTCCCGTCAGGCCCAAAACACTAAACCCACCTCACCCTGTTGTTCCTCTCTTAACCTCCTGGCAGACTTTCTGTCTCTATTTCTTCTCTTAACTCCTGTGATGTGTACTGTTTTGATACTGCCTTTTGAAAACATGTTTGATGGCTGTGTCCACAGGCTCCTTGAAGATAAAGATTGTCTTGTGAGCCCCGGGACATTTAACACAAAGCCCCACTCAATTAATACTTGTTAAATATTAATGGGATTCTGAAACAAAAATATCCTTTGATTAAGCTATAGCTGCAATTTTGTTTAGTAACTTGCATTGAGTACTCTTCTTTATACTGATTGAAACACTTTTAAAATGATGCACTTTTACAAGTTGATTGTTATTTCTCCCTTTATAAGTTATCATTTCTACAGGTTGTGATGACAACCTGCTGAAATCACCCCAGTCTCTTAAAACACGTGCCATGTAAATGCCTTCAGAGTGTCATGAATGATTATTGATATCTAGAAGAGAGAGAGAGTAGCATAAGAAGTGGATTTTAATTGACTATCTGGAGTTTTCTTTCCCCAGGTCAAAATCCAGTTTTGAGGGTGCCTCTTTAGCAGGTGATAAGAACGATTGTAAAACAGAAAGCAAAACTGACCCAAAGGCTGAAAGGAAAAAGTCTTCTTCTTCTAGCCAGGTAATCTGGGAATGGAATTTGTATTGTCTGGGCTGATAGAACTACTGAAGCCAATGTTAAGAAGCAATTCAAGTACATAGCGTCCTGCTGAGCGGATAGAGACTAAGGTAGACATAGAGTTTAGGGAAGGGGGAGAGCTCACCAGCAGTCAGGTTTTCACCAGTGTTGTGTGCCCCGACTGGCCTTTCAGCACACGCTGAGTGGTAGTGAGTTCCATGCTCTCACCCTCACTCTGACAAGTGCCCAGAGATACGGGACCAACGCAAAGTCTCAGGATTGTCTAATAATCAATAAGACAAGGGGAACCGTGACATCCTGGTATGAAAATTGAAGGGTCTGAAAAGGCACCTGCCTGAACACAAGGCCAGCTGCATACAGGAGAGGAAACCCTGGGGAGAGGGTCATGATTCTCCTCCAGAAGTAATTAGGGTTCTGCTCTAAAATCCACCCAGATAGGAAACAAAGCCCAGGTCCATGTCATCATAGAGTATGGTACATTTACTGGGCCCAAGAGTTTAGGGATTTTTTTTTTAAACACCTCACCCCTAAATACTCAAATAGGTGTCCCCTAAGAGCTAAATCAAAAACTATATTGGTACACACAAGAAATGTAACTAGATATGAAATATACAAAAATGTTAATATATAATCATTTTTGTATTTCCACAGTTGTTCCAGTATAAAGATATGATAAAGATGTCCTTTATAAAGATATTTTTATTTCCTCTCCAGGATCCAATCAAGAGTCACATATTGCATTTCTTTGCTATGTTGCTTTGAATTTAGATAGGACCTTTCATGCCTTTTCTCATAGTGACATTTTTGAAGAGTTTGTGGCGTAGGATATTTTAAATCCCGTATACATGGCTGGGCAAGGTGGTTCATGCCTATAATCCTAACACTTGGGAGGCCAAGGTGGATGGATTGCCTGAGCTCATGGGTTTGAGACCAGCCTGAGCTAAAGTGAGACCCCCGCCTCTAAAAATAGCCAGGCATTGTGGTGGGTGCCTGTAGTCTCAGCTACTCGGGAGGCTGAGGCAAGGGAATTGCTTGAGCCTGAGAATTTGAGGTTGCTGTGAGCTATGACACCACAGCACTCTCTGAGGGTGACAAAGTGAGACTGTGTCTCAAAAAGAAAAAAAAAATCCGGCATACAAGCAATGCTCATTATAGACATTAAAAACAAAATCTCAGTGAAACTCCCATTGAACACCCAGCTTAAATCAAGATATCTTTCCAGATACAAAACGTACTCCTAGAAAACAGCCTGAGATAATTTACACCATATAAGATATTAGCTGACTTGCAGGGACTGTACAGCAGTAATGGGGCCACTCCTGATTTGGATAACAAATCCAGTGGTACTCATGCTTATCTGTCTATTCTCCTTATAAGCTTTCTGTCCAGAAGCCTCCTGTGAGACAGAGTGATCCTGGGCAGGGACGCAGCTTACCTTCCACTCTTTATAGCTGTGTGGTACCACTGATGTCATTCATAACCCTGAGACACCATGTCCCAATCCAGAGTAGGGATCCAGCTTCCCAGGTTTATTGCGAGGGTGATGTTTATGAAAGCATTTACAAACTATAAAGTGTGGGTTATATACAGTACTGTTGTTGTCATAGTTATGAAACAAATGCCTTGAAATTGAAGTGATTTGCAGTCTTTCAGGGTCTCGGGCCTTCTCCTGGCCGGGAGAGTGAAGTCTTTGTATTAAATTCAAGTATTTGTTTATTTCTTTGTTTGTTTTTCTGAGACACAGTCTTACTTTATTGCCCTCAATAGAGTTCTGTGGCGTCATAGCTCACAGCAACCTAAAACTCTCGGGTTCCATCAATTCTCTTGTCTCAGGTTTCATTTTTAGTAGAGATAGGATCTCCCTCTTGCTTAGGCTGGTCTCAAACTCATGAGCTCAAGCCATCCTCTTGCCTTAGCCTCCCAAGTAGCTGGGACTATAAGTATCTGCCACAACACCTGGGTATTTTTAGAGATGAGGTCTTGCTCTTACTCAGGCTGGTCTCAGACTCCTGATCTCAGGCAATCTACCTGCCTTGGCCTCCCAGTGTGCCAGGATTACAGGCATGAACCATGGCACTAGCCCTTCAAATACAAGTATGAAAGCCCATTCATGGCCAAGGAAATGGCTTCATGGCAATAATACGGTAGGAATAGTGACCATACATTGTCCTAGGCGGTGGCTACATTCTCCCATTTAAGCCTTACAGCATCCCTCTGAGGCAGGTAAAGTTTTTGTCCTTGGTCTTAGGACATGTGGCCCAGGGAGGTAAAGAGACTAAGCCATGATCTCACATCGAGGAAAACACAGCCAAGACTTAACTCAGGTCTATCTGCCTAACAAAGCTTTTAACCACTGTGCTCTTCTCAGAGTACATGCTTAAATCTTTAGTGCCTTGGGATCCAGTGCCTTCCCTAGTGAGACTCCTTAGCTTTTTTTTTTTTGAGACAGAGCCTCAAGCTATCCCCCTGGGTAGAGTGCCATGGCATCACAGCTCATAGCAACCTCCAACTCCTGGGCTCAAGCGAGTCTCCTGCCTCAGCCTCCCAAGTAGCTGGGACCACAGGTGCCCG
>CAUYQV010150517.1:0-26376 GCA_963574575.1 Galagoides demidoff | reverse complement strand
TTTTTTTTTTTTTTTTTTAAGACAGAGTCTCAAGCTGTCACCCTGGGTAGAGTTCTGTAGTGTCACAGCTCACAGCAACCTCAAACCCTTGGGCTTAAGCGATTCTCTTGCCTCAGCCTCCCAAGTAGCTGGGACTACAGGAGCCCACCACAATGCCCAGCTATTTTTTGGTTGTAGTTGTCACTGTTGTTTGGTAGGCCTGGGCTGGGTTCGAAACCGCCAGCTCCAGTGTATGTGGCTGGTACCCTAGCTGCTGAGCTATAGGCACTGAGCCTATTCTAGTGTCTAATAATGCAGACTGTCCTAAGAGCTGTAAGGGGGTACAAAGTGCTTTCGGGGCACTGTCTTAGTCTGCTTGGACTGCTGTAACAAAATATCATAGACTGAATGACTTAAACAACAAAAATTTATCTCTCACAGTTTTGGAAGCTGGAAGTTGAAGATTAAGGTACCAGCCAATCTGGTTCCTAGTGAGCACCCTCTTCCTGGTTTGCAGATAGCTACTCTCTTGCTGTATTCTCACAGAGTGGACAGAGAGGTTACCTTTCTCGTATCTCTTTTTGCAAGGGCACTAACCCCAGTATAAGGGCACCACCCTCTTGACTTCCCAAATGTTCCATTTCCTGATGCCATCACTTTAGATATTAGGCTTCAACATATAAATTTTGAGGGAACACAAACATTTAGCTCCATAGCAAGTGCTAACTGTGAGTAGTCAGGACAGTCAGGACAGTGGGACCTTAGGTGGAGGGCAAGAGGATGACACGTTGGATAGGGAGGGTGCAGGAGCAAGGACCAAAGAGATAGGGCCTGTTTGATGACCAATAAGGACTATGAATGGCTAGAGTCTAGAGTGTATTGAGAAAGAGAAAAGATGGTGTAAAGGGTAGCGAGAAGGTAGGTTGGGGCCAAATCATGGAGGGCCTAAAAGAGATTGAAAAAAGATTGGGTTTCCATGGCTGTGCACAGTGTAGTCCTTGCGCTCTGGGAGGCCAAAGTGGGACAGTAGCTTGAGGTCAGGAGTTTGAGACCAGCCTGAGCAACAAGAAGACCTCGTCTCTACAAAAAAAACCCAGAAATATTAGCCAGGTGTGGCATGTGCCTGTAGTCCTAGTTATTTGGGAAGCTCAGGCAGGAACCTAGGAGTTAGAGGTTGCAGTGAGCTATGACAGGCCCACTGCATTTTATCCTGGGTGACAGAGCAAGATCCTGTCTCAAAAAAAAAAAAAAAAAAAGGATTAAGTTTCCTACAGCCTGCCTAGTAGATAATAAGAACAGCCACATAACAGCAGCTGGTTATGTATGTTGGGCACTTTACATCTTGCAAAGCACTAACAGTCCATCCTTCCATTCAACTCTAATAATTCATAGCATGCAGGCTACAGCAGCAGGTTTAGGATCAGAAGCCTGGGATCCACTATGTCCAGGAACAAGTTGCATAAATTTGAACAAGTCATTTCTTGTCCGCAAAGGTCACTTTGTTTATCTCTGACAACAGGGCTCAGTTCTCATTTTAGGAAGGATTTCACAAAAACATGCATGCAATAATGTGGCATTAACTTATAGTCTCAAGTATTTTCTCTATAAAATGGAAACAATTCCTGACCAGTCTAATTCAGATGGGTTGTGGCTGGAATTCTGTAAGCAAAGGCCACGGGCAAGAATCTTTTTAACCAGGCTAGTGAGTTCATTCTCCTTTGGGCAGTTGAGGTCAGGGAACTTGGTGTCTCTTGTTGGTGGTCGAAAGTCTCAAGAGGAGGGGCTTTGGCTGCAGTGTCTCTTAGTACTGGCCGCAGTATTTAGCTTATTTGGGGCAGGGAGGGATGCAAAGAAAACACAGAGCAGGAAACACAAAGTAGAAGACTGAGCCACCAAGGAGCAGAGACAGCCCCCAACACCGCTGACGTAAATGGGCGGAGCTTCTCAGGCCCCGCCTCCACTGCCTCCAACCACCAATCAGCAAGCGAGCCTCTTCGTTACGCTATCCTGTCGCGACGAAGCCGGCTGGCTGCGGCGGATCCCAGGGGCTTGAGTCAGGGGGCAGACGCTATGGGCAGCCAGGAGGTTTTGAGCCAGGCGGCCCGGCTGGCCTCCTCCGGTCTCCTCATGCAGGTACTTTCTCTGCCCGGCAGGTCCCAGCTCGTACCGCAGCCAGGATTCGCGGGGAAGCGGCCCTGGGGCCCTTGACGGCCCTCCCTGGGACAGACCCAGTCCCGACCTGGACTCCGGTATAGAGGGGTCGCCAGAAGGCCGTGGCTGCGATGAGGGGCCGTTTGGGCCCAAAGTTGGAAGCCTGCGTTCAGAATCTTGGCTGGATGACTGCAAACAAACCACTTTCCTTTTGAGCATTATTATGTTTCCCAGTTGGAGAGGGTTAGATCAGGTGGCCGCGTGGGGTGGAGGTTCTTATTTTGTGCTCCAGAATCTGGTATTTTTAAGGCAAGGGGTTCGTTTCCTTCAGGTTCCACCCCTGACACTCAAACTCTCTGACGCCCGCGGAAGAAGCTGTGGCATAGCTGAGAACAGGAATCTGGGCTCAGACAGGATTGGATTAGAACCATGTATTTGCTGAGGGACCCAGAACTAGCGACTTTACTTGCAGAGCCTCAGTTCCCCACAGATAAAATCGGGGTAATAATGTGCAGTACCTAGCTCATAAGGTTGTTGCAAGGATTGATTGGGATCATTCGAATAAAGGAACTTAACACAGTACTTGGCTTTTCGTGTGCGCTTAATAAATGTTAGCTGCACTTTTCTTCTGTTCATATGACATTGGACGAGTAAGTCGCTTCCCGTTCTTGATCCTCATTTTTGTTACTTGTCAGGTATGATACATGCCAGTTGGTCCAAATGGTATCTAAAGATTCTTTAAGTCCCGGGAGTTGATTATTCCTCCTCGAGTATTTCAGTTTCTCATTCTTACAATTGAGCCATTCAACCCTGCTTTACACAAATCCTGAATCCACCCTCCCTTTTACCTTAGAGAGGCACATGGAGTCTCAGAAAAAGAATCAAGCAGACTTGGGCTCAAATTTGTGTGTTGTCGCTTGCTAGATGCCTGCCCTTGGGAAAATTGCTTGACATCTCTGACCACTTTCATCTTAAATGAGAACAATAATGCAACCTCAGGGTCATTAGGAAGATTAGGTGGAATCTTGCCTGTAAAGTGCCTGGCACATTACAAGTACTTAATAAATGTTAGCTTCTTTTATTAAAGTAGTAAGGATTTTTAAAATAGTGTAGGAATGAAGTGAGATAATATATGTAAAGTATGTAGAAGAGGGTCTTACACATGATATGTGCTTAGTAAACAATAGCATTTTTCACTTAACCCTGAACTTGTGTAAATTTGTAAGTTTTTTTGTTGGTTTGGTTTTTGGTTTTTCCTACTTCACAGTCCACATAACTATGAATTCAGTGCTATATCTGCAGTGTTTATTTTTCAACCTTTGATAATACCTTACAACCCAGATTGGCTTCCTAAAAAGAAAAGTTGTAGCAGAAAACGCTGGACTCAGGTAGCCCACCTGTACTGTTAAGCTGGCTCATTTGTTTGCTGTGTGACATTGGGAAAATGACTTCACTGAGTCTTACTTGCCTCCTGTGTATTTCCTCCTAGTTGCTTATAGGGGTCAAATTAATTTAACAGATGTGAAAAAGATTTCTTAAACTGTAAAGTCTGTTACAAAAGTAAGTGAAGGGCTCAGTGCCCATAGCACAGTGGTTATGGCATTGGCCATGTACACCAAGGGTGCCGGGTTTGAACCCACTTGGGCCAGCTAAACAACAATGACAACTGCAACCACAACAAAAATAGCCAGGCATTGTGGCAGGCGCCTGTAGTCCCAGCTACTTAGGAGGCTGAGGTAAGAGAATTGCTTAAGCCCAAGAGTTAGAGGTTGCTATGACACCACAACACTCTACCAAAGGTGACATAGTGAGACTCTATGCCAAAAAAAGTAAAAAAAAAAAGTTTAAATAAAAATAAACATTTTTTTAAAAGATGCACATTAGCAGGAGAAACAAGGACAACCAAATGGGTTTGTGTTTGTTTTAGGCTGGTGTCTCTCAGCCTTGTCCTTGGCCTGGTCCCTTGGCCATCTCCCTGCCCTCATGTCAGAACCCCAGCCCCCTAGGAGGAGGGGGGAAATTTCACTCTAACCTCACTACAATTTAACAGAGAATTAACCTGAAATATGTGTATGAGCGTTAAACCTCACCCAGCACATCATCTCCCACAGATTAGAAAAAGCCCGTGAAAATGAAATATTGTTCTCTGAGCTAATATGTAATCTTCATAGACACCATCTTATTAAAGTTTGAGAAGACATGTCTTTAGGATAAACCCACCTATCGATTTATGGGCCTGGCTAGAGTCCCTGCTATTACTTCTGGTCCCGTCTTGATGCCAGCATTGTCTATCCCCATCTCCCCGACCCCAAAGCTGGTCAGGGCTAATTGTCTAAAATCTCCCTGCTCGGATGGGGGTGGGGAGCAGTCTCCCTGCCAGCCTTAGGCCTGTGTGTATTAACGGGGCCATGTGCTTGGATTTGATGGAAGTGGCGGCTTAGACACGTAAGCTCCTCACATACGGATGAATAATCACAGATAAAAACTACTTTCCAATATGATTAGGCTCCAACGGAGACAGACAGAGGCCAGAGGGAGCACAGCTCGCGAAGAGCAAGGAGCTGCAGCTTGCAAAGCCTAGAATAGGTGATTAAGGACAAGAACCCCTGCGACTATCCTGGGGAAACATTGCGTCCTCTGCCCCTCGTCTTTCTCCTGGGGCCACCGTCCCCTCCCTTAAGCTTTGTGCTGCTTCTTTCTGCAGGTTGTCATTTGCCTCTGGGAACAGGACAGCTCTTCCCGCTGTGGCATCTCCACTCTTTAAACCAGGCTGCCTGTCACTGAAAGGCATGTGGAAACCCAGTAGGGTTTTTATTCACGGCGCTTTCTTCTCCCTGAGAATAACTTGTGCTTCTTTACTGTCGTATGTTCGCTACCCGTGTTCCCACCGTATCCGAGGCCAGCAATAATAACACCCAAATGAGAATGATGTACCAGCCACTTGAAGCACTCTATATCCACTAGTTCACTAAGCCTTCTTAATAATCATATCTGCTAGGAACTACTATTATTCCATTTTGCAGATGGAGAAACTAAGCCACAAAGAGGGTAAAGAACTTGCCCGGTGTCACATAGCTAGGAGGTGCCGAGCTGGGATTTGAACCCAGACACCCTGGCTCTGGGATGCCCAGTCGTTAACCCTCTTGTGATGTAGTCACTCCATCATAATGGCCATCAAGGGTTATATGTTAACTATACACCAGGCCTTATTCTTAATGATTTGTTACATCAACACATTTTTTCCTTTCAAAAAGCTGATAAGGTAGATACGGGCAGTACCCCCATTTTACAGATGAGTATACTGAGGCTTTCCCATGACAGCAGGGATTTTTTTAATGTATTTGTTTGTAAGAGACAGGGTCTTGCTATGTTGCCGCGGGTGTTCTCAAACTCCTGGGCTCAAGCAATCCGCCTCCCGAGTAGCTGGTGCTACAGGCTCACACCACCACACCCAGCAAGAGCAGGGATTTTATATTGTCTGTCCCTATTCTGTTTCTTCAGTTAAAAAAAAAAGCAGGTCCTTAGTATATATAATACAACTTATTAAATACTAGGATGAATATATTTCCCCATCCTACCACCACCCTTTTCTCAGGAACTCCACTGAATATTCAGCTATATATTTACAACTAATCTATTTTCAGGAAGGATTTGAGGTCTGTGAGGTTCTAATTCTGGCTCTGCCACTTACAAGCTGTGTGATGTTGGGCAAGTCACCTAACTTCTCTGGGCTTCACTTTGGACTCCTTTATAGCTGGAGTGAGGAGTCAAAGAGATTCATAAAATAAGGTGTTTAGCATGCTGTATAGCACAGAACGGTGCCTAATAAATGCTGTCTGCTTTCACTATCACTATTGTTGGAGCTATTACTCGAACACTGGTACAGGCCAAAATGAGTTTTTGGTGTTTTTTTTGTTTTTTTTTTTTTTGAGACAGAGTCTCAAACTGTCATCCTTGATAGAGTGCTGTGACATCACAGCTCACAACAGCCTCCAACTCCTGGGCTCAAGTGATTCTCCTGCCTCCACCTCCCAAGTAGCTGGGACTACAGGTGCCCACCACAGTGCCTGGCTATTTTTTGGTTGCAGCCATCACTGTTGTTTTGTTGTTTGGCGGCCCCAAGCTGGATTTGAACCCACCAGCTCAGGTGTACGTGGAGGGCGCCTTAGACTATTTTTTTGGTTGTAGCCATCATTGTTGTTTGGCGGCCCCAGGCTGAATTTGAACCCACCAGTGCAGGTGTATGTGGCTGGTGCCCTAGCCACTTGAGCCACAGGTCCCTCCGGAGCCCCAAAATGAGTTTTAAATAGGTTAAAAAAAAAAAAAAAGTACAATATGGGAGCTAAATTCTTGAAATTCTTTCCCAACTGGCTTCCAGCTTCCCATTCACCTGGCTTCCCCCCCAACTGGCTGTCTCTTCTCTGTCTCTTAATATTTTTCCTAATCCTAGGTCATTTTCTTTATCTAAGGGATCTTATCCTTGTGATATAATTATCTACAGATCAGTGACTGTCAACTACCTCCAGGCTCATACATCCCCCTACTGTCAAATCCACATCACCAAGACACCTAAGGAGCACCTCACACAGAGCATGTCCAGGTACAGTTGTTAACAATTCTCCTGTGACCCTCAGCCTCTGAGCCTCCATGGCCCCCACCCACACATTACTCAGGCCAGAGAGCTTGGAGTCAGCCTTGGAACTTCCCATTCCCTCCCATCCCCATGCAATGCAAACCCTGTGAGTTCCACCTTCAAAACTACATGCCAAATCCTGCCATTTCTCACCTCTGCGGCTGATACCACATTGCCTCCTGCATCAGATGATTTTGAAGCCTCCTCACTGGTCTCCCTCCCTGCTTCCTTCTTGCCACACCCTCACCAGCCTACTCCCCACACAGCCAACACTATTCGCGTTAAAACACAAACCGTGTCTCATCGGTCCTCCATTACAAAGACCCTAACGATTTCCCACTATGTTAGTATAAGATCCTCACTCTTCATCAGGACCAGCAAACCCAACAGGATCTGGGTCCATCACCTCTCTGACCACTCTCTGCCTCTGTCTGGCCACAGGAATCTTCTTGCTGTTTTATGTGCGTGCGCACACGCACGTGTGTGTGTGTGTGTGCATTTGAGGAAGCCATGGCAATTTGCAAGGGCTGTTCCCTCTGCTTGAAATACCCTTCCCCACATTTTTCTCCTGATGACTTTGTTCCATCATTCTGCTGTCTGCTCAGTTGTTACTTTCTTCAGGAAGATAATTCTTTTTTCTTTTTTCTTTTTTCTTTTCTTTTTTTTTTTTTGAGACAAGAGTCTCACTATGTCACCCTCAGTAGAGTGCTGTGGCATCTCAGCTCACAGCAACCTCCAACTCTTGAGCTTAAGCGATTTTCTTGCCTCAGTCGCCCAAGTAGCTGGGACTACAGGCGCCTGCCACAATGCCCAGCTATTTCTTTTTTGTTGTTGTTGCAGTTGTCACTGTTGTTTTAGCTGGCCTGGGTCAAGTTCAAACCCACCACCCTCGGTATATGTGGCTGGCGCCCTACTCACTGAGCTATGGGTGCCGAGCCAAGGAAGATAATTCTTACAAGAATCAATGACTACACTGGGGTCAAACATGTGATTTTTAACTCTATCATTCCTCCTTTCTTTTTTAGTAACACTATGGATTCCTTACCCCATGTGCTGCTTCAGCTAAGCCCTTGTAATCGATGCTCACATCATCCCTAAGTTAGCCTGGCCACCTTATTTAGAAGAGCAGCTACCGGCCTCCAATCTGGGAACTCCCCATCTCAGTACCTTATTTTATCTTTTTTAATGGAACATATCATTTCTGAAATAATATTCTTTTTTTTCTCTTTCTTGAGACAGAGTCTCACTCTGTTGCCTAGGTTAGAGTGTCATGGCATCAGCCTAACTCACGGCAACCTCAAACTCCTGCGCTCAAGTAATCTTCCTGCCTCAGCCTCCCGAGTGCTATGATTATAGGCATTAGCCACTGCACCCAACCTCTGCACCCTTATTCCTTTATTGTCTGTCCCTAGTCAAAAAAGAACATAAGCTTCATGAGGACAAAGATGTCATCAATCTTGCTCACTGTTGTATCCCCAGAATCCAGAATCATGTCCATTATGGAGCAGAAATTCAATAAATATAAAGCAAAATTTAGATGAAATCAGGAATAATACGCCTAGATCAGGGCTCAGGAAACTACATTCCTCGGGCTAAATCTGGTCCACCATCTGCTTTTCTAAATGCATTTTGATTGAAACACATAGGTCCGTTCACTTATGTAATGTCCCTGGCTGCTTTCACCACAGCCTTGAGTACCTGCAACCAAGACCACACAGCTGACAATATTTACCATCTGGCCCTTTCCTGGAAAAGCTTCCCCCTCCCTGGTCTAGATCCTTCCTGGTACTAAACAGGGGGAGGATCCTTCAGCATGCCATCCACATAGGGGCCCATCAGAGATATTCACTTAGAAATCAATCATTCATTCATTCATTTGATGGATGTTTATTGAGCTCCTGTTATGTGCTGGGCAATGTGCTAGGTATTCGGAGTTGACAAGAATGAACAAAATTAGGCATTTTTCCTGCCCTTATGAAGCTTAGCTTCCAAGGGGCAAAAGAGAAATTAATAGAGTAACTACATACATAAAATGAAACATGTGTGATGAGCCCTACAAAGAGAGTCTGGCACGGTTGGGATTTTGCCCAGACTGGGGTGGGAGATTAACGCGGGAGGACACTGCACAGGAGGGATGCCAGTTCACAGCAGGAGGATGTGCTGGGGAGTTCAGGAGGAGCTTCCCAGGTATCCCAAGAAACCAACAATTGTAGGAGCAAATGTTCATTCAGTCCAGTAGTTCTTTACAGGGTGTGATTTTTGTCCCCCAGCAGACATTCGGCAATGTCTGAAGATAATTTTTGTTGTCACAGCTGCTCGGGGAAAGTGCTGAAGGCCAGGGATCCTACAGCACACAGGCAGCCCCCACAACACAGAGTGACCTGGAACCCAGGCCTGGGATAATGACATTAGTTGATTTGTGAGGACAGAGCCCTCGTGATCTAATCACCTGTTCCAGGCCCTAACTCTCAACATTGTTGCACTTGGGATTAAGTTTCCAATATATAATGTGGGGAGATGATCCAAATCATAGCAGGTGGCACCCTCAGTTACCGCCCACGCATATCAATGTTTCCAACATATCACGTGCACACTGCCAGGGCTTCCTAAGCTACTTCTAGGTGGGACAAGACAGCCTTTATCTTAACAGCTCTGATTACCTTCAGTTTCTGATAAGGGATACTGGCTTTCCACTTACTGTAGGAATATGAAGTCTTCTTTTCAAATAACTGTATTTAAGTTTACAACAGTGTGAGGCCCACACAAGAGAAAAAGATAATTAAATTCAAGAAGGGGGAGGTGGGAAGAGGGAAAAAACAAAACCAAAAAAACCCCAAAGTGTTCCAGTGTCACCATGAGAAAGTGTCCAGCAAACTCAGATTGGAGGACCTTCTATGGGATACCTGACCAGTGCTCCTCAAGACGGTCAAGGTCATGAAAAGTTAGGAGCAAATAACTGTCACAGACCAGAACGACTGAGGATTCATGACAACTAACTGTCAATGTGATACCTTGGATTGGATCCTGGAGCTGAGAGACAACGCGAATGATAAAAAATGGTGAAGTCCAAGTCTGGAGTTTAGTTACTGGCCAGGTGCCCGCACCCATCCTTGAGTTCTGACAAATGTACCCTGGTGATGTAAGATGGTGACAATGACGGAATTTGGGTGTGGGGATGCAGGTCAGGTGGGGAGACAGACCTCTCGGGTACCATGTAGGGGTATATGGTGCAGCTCCTGGGTGAAAGGCTTGACTGGATGTCACCTTACAAATGCAAACAGTGTGACTGAATCATATGCACTCTTATATTAATCAGCAATTTAAAAAAATATGAGGCAACTCTACAAAAATATGAAACAGATACTATTGCAGGTGGGTACATGGGCAAGGCAACAAGAGGGGCTGAAACATGGAAACCCGCCTGTTTTATCATTCAAGCTACCACCTTCAAAGAACTCATCAGAGTCCACAATTACCTCATTGATCAACCTGTTTATTGTCCATCCATCCCTCTTCTATTAGATTACAAGCACTAAAAAAAACCAAAGTCATCAGCTGGCTTGTGTGAAGTCACATGCCCAGTATATGATAGGCAATCCACAAAGGTTTGAAGCAGAGTGTTGATGGTATAATATTATCCCAGCGGGAATCTCTACCATCCAACCAGAGAAAAACTTATTTGTAGGTGGTAGGAGCACGGCTAATATCCCTCAAATCACAGCATATGTCATGTAACAATTCTGCCACTGACTTTGCAGTCAGACTCTCCCAGGCACACGGAGACTCCTAGGAAAGAGTCGGCTGCCGGCGGACTTCACTTTCCTTCCGAACCTCATCTTAGGACTGGAGACCCAAGATTGCTTCCAATGCTTAGCTCTTTGAAATTTAGTTTCTCCATCTATATTCTTTACTAACGCAAGCTTTTGAAGAAGATATTGCTTTGGGGAGGTTTATAACAGCTGTAAAGATCTCTTTAACCATCCTTTATCAGTGAGATAAAGACCAGCTGTTTCACTAATTGCCCTTAACTGTTTGGGCTTGATTATTAATGAATGCCCTGCCTTCAGTTCAAACGGCTTAATTAGCTAAAGTTAAGTGTTCCCAATAAATTTACAAACCTATGATAAGCTTTTCTTTAATAGGAAACGTGCAGTTCTTAATTAAATAGAATAATTTACAACTCCACATCTATTATAAGTAATGGTTGCCCAGTTACCCTGTTACCTAATTAGGTGATACTGAAATTCCACCAGAGGGGAACTGAGGGTAGAGTTGAACCTGCCCTTGGACAAACCAATTTGTTAGCAGCCCACCAGGAGGGGAGTTGTGGACGGGATGTGGCATTAGTGTCTAGACTGGAATTCCTCTCTGTCACACATAAAGATCTTACAGCTTCATCTGTACAAACAGGGACCTGACTCCCCACAGAGCCACCAGGGAGAGGATTGGATAGCATCTGCAATCACTTAAATGAGGAAGAAAAAGACACATTAATGCCCTCTTTAAACACCTCTAGAATTACATCTTTATAGGCAAAATTAGTCCAAGTGGAGATGAGCCTGAGAACAAGCACAAAAAACAAACCGTTCCAATGTCATCACGAGAAAAATACCCAGCAAATCCACATTGGGGCACCGTCTATGGGATACCTAGCCAGTGCTCCTCAAGACTGTCAAAGTTGTGAAAAGCTAAGAGCAAAAAACTTCCACTTGCGGCGGTGCCTGTAGCTCAAAGGAGCTGGCCCCATATACCAGAGGTGGCGGGTTCAAACCTGGCCAGGGCCAAAAACTGCAAAAAAAAAAAAATTTTTTTTCACAGACCGGAATGACTGAGGATTCGTGATCACTAAATGCAAATGTGGTACCTTGGATTGGATCCTGGAGCTGAGAGAGAAGATGAAAGGAAAAATATGGTGAACGCCAAGTAAAGCCTGGTGTTGAGTTATGGACTGGATGCCAGCATCCATCCTTGAGATTTGACAACTGTCCCCTGGTGATATAAGATGGTAACAATGGAGGAAATCGAGTGTGGGGTGGAGGTGGAGTGAGGAGATAGATCCTGTACCATCTTTACAAATTTCTATAACTCTAAACGTAAATTTAAATTTTAAAACCATGCTTACCTGTTGGAGAAGAGAAGTTTAAAAATAGGTTTGTCCAGGGCAGCACCTGTAGCTCAAGGAGTAGGTGCCAGCCCCATATACTGGAGGTAGTGGGTTCAAACCCAGCCTTGGCCAAAAACTGCAAAAAAAAAAAAAAAAAAAATAGGTTTGTCCAACCAGTAAGTGGATAAATAAAATGTGGCCTATCTACACGATGGAGTATTACTCAGACATAAAAAGGAATATAGTGATAAATTCAGCAACATGAATCAACCCTGAAAACAGTATGCTCAGTGAAATAATACACAAAAGTCACATGGTACTCTTCCTTTCTGTTTTTTTTTTTTTTTTGAGACAGAGTCTCAAGCTGTCACTCTGGGTAGAGTGCCTTGGCAACATAGCTCACAGCAACCTCCAACTCTTGGGCTTAAAGTGATCCTCTTGCCTCAGTTTTCTATTTTTAGTAAAGATGGGGTCTCAGTCTTGCTCAGGGTGGTCTTGAACTGCTGAGCTCAAGCAATCCACCTGCCTCAGTCCCTAGAGTACTAGAATCACAGGCAGGTTCCCTTCCAGTTTTCTGAGATGTACAGAATAAGCAAACCCCCGGGAGAGACAGAAAGCAGAGCAATGGCTGCCAGGGGCAGGGGGAGCATGGATGGGGAGTGACTAATAGGAATGGGATTTTCTTTGGGGGAAATGAAAATGTTCCTGGAAGCAGATGGAACTGAGGTTGGCGCACATTGTGACTATATTAAATGTCACTGAGTGCCACGCTCAAAACGGTTAAAACAGCAAATTTCATGTTATGGGTATTTTACCACAATAAAAAAAATTAAAATTAAAAATAGATTTGTCATCCTTATTGACACGATTTGCACAATTTGAAAGACTTTTCCTTGGGCTTTCAATTGCGAAAACTCACTTTTTATTACACAAGAGCCCTGAGCGCATCCCCGTGGGTGCCAGGAAAGAAACATGGCAGCTCTAGGCAGTGTTAGCACTTCTGGAACAACCGGCTGATCTGCGGCGAGTAAAGAAGGCGCACTCTCTGGGGGTCCTTGGCTGAAAGTTTCAGTTTGTTTAATAATTAAGCTGTGCCTAAAGGCTCTTGGTCCCCTAGAGTCCCTCTTAATTTTAGAATTCATGCTTATTTGCTTTTCACATTTCTGTAAAAATTAAGGAAAACTCTGCTCATCAGAATACCAAATAAGGAAAGGAAAAAAGATTGATTGGATGTTCCCATAGGTCCATAATTTTTGCTCTAGGTGAAACAGCAAAAGTTTCTAGAACATTCCACCTAAACTCACATCCCTCCTGGCAATGAAGGCCTGGTCATGCTCTCAGAGGATTGGCTGCACATTTCTGGTAAGACTCACTGTGATTCATCTCAGAGTGGGCAATGCCGGCTCCACCATCTTCAGGCAGAGGACAGAAAGTAGGAAATAAAGAGAAAGCGGGCTCGGTGCCTGTGGCTCAAGCGGCTAAGGCACCAGCCACATGCACCTAAGGTGGTGGGTTTGAATCCAGCCCGGACCCACCAAACAACAATGACGGCTACAACCAAAAAAGAGCCAGGTGTTGTGGTGGGCACCTATGGTCCCTGCTACTTGGGAGGCTGAGGCAGGAGACTCGCTTGAGCCCAGGAGTTGGAGGTTGCTGTGAGCTGTGGTGCCATAGCACTCTACCCAGGGGGACAGTTTGGGGCTCTGTCTCAAAAAAAAAAAAAAGAGAGAGAAAGCAAATCCCCTCATGGGCCCATACTGGGTTGAATAGTGTACCCCAAAGTTCGTGCCCACTCAGAGCCTTAGAATGTGACCTATTTTGGAACAAGGGTCTTTGCAGATATAATTAATTAAGGTAAGATAAGGTCATCCTGCATCAGGGTGGGGGAATGACTGGTGTCCTGATTAGAAGGCCATCTGAAGATGCTAAAAGACACACAGAGAGAGGCCCCACGTGACTGCAGACGCAGAGGTGGGCGCAGTGAGGCTGCAAGCTGGGGATTGTTGACAATGACAGAAGCTAGCAGGAGTTGAGGAAGGATTCTTCCCCTACTCCCTGCAAAGGGAGCATGAAGCTGCCAACACCTCGATCCCAGACTCTTGACCTCCAGAACAGAGACAGCATAACCTTCAGTGGTTTCAAACCTCCCTTTTTCTGGCAATTTGCTACATTCCTAAGAAGCTAAGACAACGTTGGTATCTTCTGTGGCCTGTCCACTTCCTCTGCCCTTCCCCCAGAGGGAGGTTTTAGGTTTCATTGTGATCAGAAGAATCCATGCATGGTATGGCCCTGAGACGGTATCCACCCCCATGTTGGCAGACCCCACAATGTTGTCTTAAAGGTGGCATGAGTAAAATGTGAAAGAGGGAAATGGTTTAGCAATGGGCTAAGCAAGTCATACTTTGGAATTTTATCATATTTGAGGACTGTACATTTAATCCAAACAGAGTGATTCCAACAGTTCATCTGCAAGGATAACAGCTATTTGTTAGTTTAGTTATTATACTGTCTCATGGACGAAAGGTTATTAAGCCTAGAAAAATAAAATTATCTGCCCAGAATCATATCACTATCATAAGTATCAATCGCACATCATAATAAATCCAACCATCACACATTTGAGCAGAGCCTTGAACATTGTCCAATAAAACTTTTCCATCATCCAGTGAAATTCTCACACAAACTCTGGGACAAAAATAAGATAGAAATCTGGAGCCAGGTGCAGTGACTCATGTCTATAATCGCAACACGTTGGGAGGCCAAGGTGGGAGAATCACTTGAGGCCAGGAGTTCAAGACCGGCCGGGGCAACATAGCAAGGCTTTGCAAAAAAATGTTTCAAAATCAGCCAGGTGTGGTGGTGCACATCTGTAGTCCCAGATACTTGGGAGGCTGAGGCAGGGAGGCTCCCTTGAGTTCAGAGAGTTGGAAGTTGCAGTGAGCTCTGATTTCACCAGTACATTCCAGCCAGGGCAACAGAGAGAGACCCTGTCTCTTCAAAAAAGAAAAACCGAAAGGAATTTTGACCCCATTTCTTCCTTCTCTTTTTGTTCAACCCCCTCTCCCCTTACATCACACCACCCTTTCTCTCTCTGGTAATTCTTGCTGCCACCTGAGGATTTATTCTTCTAAGTTGTCCCCAAGTTCATCTAATCACACATCAATAGATGCACTTTTACACTCTATACCATACATGGGCAACTGTCATTTTACACACATTTTCCTAGCTCCCATTTTCTCATTCCGAGATGTATGCCATGGAAATCCCTCCAAGGCATCTGGTATTGCTCTAATTCATCGTTTTTTAAGGCTGCAGAAAATTCTGTGGTGTGGATGCCCTGTAATTTATTCAGTCATTAATGAGCCATCCACTCGTTTCTCCTCGTTTGGTACTGCAAACAATGCCGCAGTGAGCATCCTTTCCACAGAGGTCCTTAAGCACAATGGCTTTTATTACTAGGGGATGAAGTCCCAGGAGTGGGATTGCTGGGTCAAAGAGTGTATGTGTTTTTTTAACTATTTTTAAGAGAGCAAAGCAAAGGAACAGGATTGTGGATACCTCCCTCGAGGGGAAGGTCAAAGGAAGCAGAGATGGCCGAGAGATGAGCTTGCAGGTGGTTTCAATATACTGGTGATCATGCAGTTCTTAGGTTGAAGGTGGGTTCACATTATCATTATTTTTTATAATTGATACTCATTGCCTAGATTATTTGGTACATATTCAGTAATCTGCATATTTTAATTTTAACAAATGTAGCAGACACCGCTGAAATAATCCTCGTCTTCATCAGCAATATAGGAAGGGGACCCTTTTCCCACTTTCTCACCAATTACAGGTGTGATTGGCCTTTTCCATTTCTCCCCCCGCCTGAGCGATGTCTTGCTGTTACTTTAGTTTCCATTTCTCTGATGCTGGTGAGCGTGAGCATCTTGTATACATTTGTCATCTGTGTCAATGGACATAAGTGGCATTTTTTTGTTTCTCTTTTCTCTCTTTTTTTAATATCACATTAATATAAGGGTGAAAATGATTAGGTTACAGTGTTTGCGTTTGTTAGGTGAGGTCCCTGTTGTACGTGTGTCCCTCACCCCAGAGGTGTGCAGTATACCCTTACGTTGAACCCGTTGGGGGGAGCACCCCAAGCTCCCTCCTGCATTCTCTTCCCTCTTCCCCCCAACTCAAATTAAATTGAGTTCTTCTCTTGTGGGCAAGCAAGGAAGGGACATTTTTAAATCTACAAGCCCTTCCTAAGTGAAAAAAAAAAAAGAGAAGGCTGATAAAAGTGAGCCCTTTTAATCTCACTCCCTAAAAGATAAGGCTCAGAGTCTTTAAATGACACCAAAAAATTAAGCGACATGAATTTGTTCTCTTTAAAGTTCAAGATGTCATGATGACATGCACTATCCTCAGGGAAATTCCCAAGTGGAACCCCAACCCCCTAAAACGCTAAGCACAGATATGTCCTTCCTATGGTAAACAAGGATACTGACGGATCATGGCCCCTGCCAAGGGGAGGGTGTTTCTCTGCCTGGTGGGGGAGCATGGAACCTTACCCCTCCGTAGTTTGGCCGGCCATCCTACCCCGCCTTATTCTTATCAGTACTCACTTACAGGGGGTTGGTGTTTTCACAAAACTGGAATCGAGCTCAACTCACCTCTCTCTTCCTTTTCTCACTTTACAGGACACCATGGCGTCTCTTTGGAAAAATCGCTAGAGATCTAGTTTGTTTTTAATAGCTACGTAATATTCCACAGAATAGACATATTCAATAGATTGTATTGTCATTTGCTATTGTTGGACATTCAAGTTGCTTCCAGTATGTTCTGTTTTCTTTTTTTTTTTTAATTAAATCATAAACACATCAATCATGTATACATTTAATGCATTTATGGGGTACAATGTGCTGATTTCATATAGACTTAGGAATGCTTACATCACAGTGGTTAATATATACCTCATCTTGTTTACTTACTTATTGTGTTAAGACATTTATACTCTATACTAATAAATCCAACATGTACCCTTGCATTATGCACCATAGGTGTGATCCCACCATTCACCCTCCCTCGATCTGACCTCTCCCCCCCCCTCCTAACCACCACTCCTTCATCCTGGGCCATAGTTGTGATCTATTCTTCATGAAAGTGTGAGTGACTATAAATTGGTTTCACAATACTACTGAGTACATTGGATTTTTTTTGTTTTCCACCAATACATACAGGGTGGTGATAACTTTCCTCGTGTGTGCATTTTTTATAATTCTAAGTCAGAGTCCTCCCCCTCCAACTATACATATACATATAACCCCCTCACCATACTTCCCTCAGTACCAGATGATATTGACTGAGGTTTTTTTGTTATTGTTTTTAGTTGGTTGGTTGGCTGAGATTCTTTGGATAAAACCTAAGGGTTAAAGATGAAAACAGAATTCTATTGTATTAGATTCTCTAGCTAACTTCCACACAGCTGTCACTTACAAATTTGTAGCTAGAATTTAACTTTTATGGTTCCTCATTCCTTCTGATCAACTGATTTATTTGCTGTCTTTTTCCCTCCTGGAATTTAGGTATTATTACAGAGCCATCGTTTAATTCTTAAAATTTCCAATCCTTTTGAACAATCGATTTCCCATTGTTATTTGTAGGTAAGAAATTGAATCTGATATGCACCCTGCCCCAGATTAATTTACAGTGTTGCAGAAGGATTATGGAATAGAGACACAAGAACAATTAAAAAATGTAAATACCATAATGTGAACATAAACTCATGGGATTCAGAGGTAGATGAGATTCATTTTAGACCGGAAGACAGAAGTCTTAAGACACTGATCCAATTTGACATATGGAAATAGTTGAAAAGAAAAAGAGGAGAAGGGAGCAATGATGTATCTTTCTGTGATATTGTGATTTATAATAAGAAATATATGTAT
This sequence comes from Galagoides demidoff, assembly GCA_963574575.1. Lineage (NCBI taxonomy): Eukaryota > Metazoa > Chordata > Mammalia > Primates > Galagidae > Galagoides > Galagoides demidoff. Next base: position 8,579 of record CAUYQV010150517.1, on the reverse strand, counting down.
ATATTTGGTCTTTATCCCCAGTTCCCTTATGCATATATAATCTCTTGAGCAATATGGGTGCTAGGAAACTCTTCTGTTCAAATATTTGATCTTTAGGGTGGTGCCTGTGGCTTGGTGAGTAGGGCGCTGCCCCATGTACTAAGGGTAGTGGGTTCAAATCTGGCCCTGGCCAAACTGCAACAACAACAAAGAATACCCGAGGGGCAGCACCTGTGGCTCAAAGGAGTAGGGCGCTAGCCCTATATACCAGAGGTGGTGGAGTCAAACCTGGCTCTGGCCAAAAACTTCAAAAAAATAACCAGGCATTGTGGCGGGAACCTGTAAGTCACAACTACTTGGGGTGCTGAGGCAAGAGAATTGCCTAAACCCAAGAACTGGAGGTTGCTGTGAGCTGTGATGCCACAGCACTCTATCGAATATAAGAAAGGGAGACTCTAGCTCTAAAAAAAAAAAAAAAAACACAAATATTTGGTCTTTAACCCTGGTTCCTGCCACAGAGCTCCAAATCCTTTGGAATCTCCTGGGTGATTGGGGTGTCATGTGTTCTTAAGGAGGTGACTCTCAATAGGCCCCCCAGGTGGGAGCTGGTCACCAGGAAGATCAAGCCAGGAAACTTCCAGCCCACTCCCATCTTCTGGGAAGAGGAAAAAAGTTGGAGATTGAGTTAATAATTGATGACGCCTAAGTAATGAAACCTCCATAACAATCTCTCAAGTACTTGGGGAGTTTCTGAGTAGCGACTGTGTGAAGGGGGCTCACCCGGAGAGGGTATGGAACCTCCACACCGCTTCCCCACACTTGCCCTGTGCATCTCTTCCATCTGGCTATTCATCTGTATCCTCTGCAATGTCTTTTATAATAAACGGGTAAACATTAAGTAGAGCACTTACCTGAATTTCGCGAGCCACTCTGGCAAATCATTGATTCGAGCGAGGGATTGTGGGAACCCCTAATTTATAGCCAACCAGTCCATTCCAGAGGCCCAACTTGCAACTGGTATCTGAAATGAGGGTGTTCTTCCTTTTTTTTTTTAGATTAATCTGAGGGTACAAATGTTTAGGTTACATTGTTTTCAAGTCTAAGGTAAAGTTCCAGTTGTAATTGAGCCCTTCACCCAGGAGGTGTGCTGAACACCCTCACATTGTGCACATTAGGTGAGATCCCACCCATCACCCTCCATCCTCACCCCTTCCTTCTCCCACCTCTCCCCTCCCCCTTACTAGACGTGTGGACATGTAGTTGTGGGCAAGTCTATATTGGTTTCATATTAGTATTGAGTACATTGGATTTTTTTCATTCTTTAGATACTTTACCAAGAAGATGTGAAACAGGCTCATTTTTGTGGGACTGAGCCCTTAACTTGTAAGATCTGATGCTAACTCCAAGTACATAGTGTCAGAACAAAACTGAATTAGAAGATGTCCCATTGGGGTCCGGGGAACTGATATATGGAGAAAAATCCACACATCTGGTCAAAGAAGTCTGTTGTGTTGAGTATATTTATACGAGGAGAAGAAAACAGTCCATTTGCTTGGGGGTTATTTGTTTATTTTTTCCTATCACACACTTCCCTCTTCAAATCCCTGGCCAGGAATAAAAAACAAGTAACCCAGAATCACAAACGTTCATTGATTATGGATGACTGCTGTTGAAATTCATGCAAGGTAGGACATACTCAATGGACGCATTACAAACGTCTGCGTTACGTGAGATAGCAGCCCGTTCGTCACGACGGGGAGCTAAAGTCAGGCATGACTCATCTTCTTCATCTGCCCTAAAGGACAGCATTACATGAGAGTAAATTTAGTGGCAGTGTTAAAAGAATCAAAGAAAAACTCATTCCAATAAACTTCGTTCATCCCATGAACAACAGATAGCTTAAGTACAAGAGATGATGTTTGAGAGAGACCAGCCCTGCAGGACATGGGGCTTGCAGCCTGTGGGGAAGCATGGGAGGAATTAAAGAGAATAAAAACAAAGTTTGTTACCATAGCCGAGACTCCGTTCCTCAATATCATTCTCCAAGGAACCAGGGCTCCTTGGAGAAATGGCTGTTTCCAGGATGGGGGAGGGGGGAATATAAGGTAAACATTTGCTCTAGCAAAGAATAAGCAAGTGCACACACACACACACAGGAGGGGACATGTCACAGGGACAGAGGAGCCACCCTGAGAAAGCTCCCTGTGCCTAAAGCTGGAACAATCTGAGCAACAAATGAAATAATACAGTATCGGGTTATAACTCAGAGTATAAAATAAATGATGGAATAAATAAAAGTACTTGGGTAGAAGAGACAGATCTTCCCTCCAGAAGAATTCCAGATGATATCTGTAGATACCCTCCTACCACCAACTTCACTCTTCCTGAGTGTCGGCTGCACTTGGCAACCGTTTTCTAACAAATGTGGGGCGTCCCTTGAGTATGGAAAAGAAAAATAGGAACTTTACGGTGGAGGGAGAGGCCTGGCAGGCACTGTTTTAACTCTAAGAGCAAGGTCAACATCGCTAGTGATAAGTCGTGAGAAAAACTTCATGCAACCCACGCTGAGGAACATTCAACCAAATCCCGGAGCAGTCCTCCTGGAAATTGTCAAGTTCATGAGCGGAGCCTGTGGCTCAAAGGAGTAAGGCGCTGGCCCCATATACTGGAGGTGGTGGGTTCAAACCCAGCCCCAGCCAAAATAACTGCAGAAAAAATAAAAAATAAAAATAATACATATTAAAAAATATTGTCAAGTTCATGAAAAACAAGGAGAAATTATCACAGAAGAGGAGACTAAGGAGACATGAAACTAAATGCAACCTGGCCTCCTGGGTGGGATCCCAGAACGGACAAAGAACATCAGTGGACAAACTAAAAAGTGAAGTCTGGAGTTTCGTTTTCAAAACATAAAAAATTAGGGCCTGGTTCACGCCTCTAACCCCAGCACTTTGGGAGGCCAAGGGGGTAGGATCACTTGAGGCCAGAGTTCCAGACCAGCCTAAGCAACCTAGTGAGACTTTGTCTCTACAAAAACAATATAAAAATTAGTCCAGCATGGTGGCACACACCTATAGTCATGGCTACGTATAAGGCTGAGGCAAGAGGCTTGCTTGAGCCCAGGAATTTGAGTTTGCTGTGAGCTGTGACATACCGTGGTACTTTAGCCTGGGCAACAGAGTGAGACCCTTTCTCAAAAAAGAACAAAAATGGCTTGGTACCTGTGGCTCAAGTGGCTAAGGCTCCAGCCACATACACCTAAGGTGGCAAGTTCGAATCCAGCCTGGGCCGGCCAAACAACAATGACAGCTGCAACCAAAAAATAGCCAGGCGTTGTGGGGGGCACCTGTGGTCCCAGCTACTTGGGAGGCTAAGGCAAGAGACTCACTTGAGCCCAAGAGTCAGAGGTTGCTGTGAGCTGTGAGCTGCACTCTACCCAGGGGGACAGCTTGAGGCTCTGTCTCAAAAAAAAAAAAAGAACAAAAACAAAAACATTAACCAGGCACAGTGACAAGAACCCATAGTCTCAGCTACCCCACAGGCTGAGATGGAAGGATCACTTGAGCCTAGGAGTCAGAGGCTATAGCATGCTATGACTGCACCTCTAAATAGCCATTGGACTCTAGTCTGGGCAGCATAGAAAGACACCCCCCCACAATCTCTGAAACAAATAAAGCTGGATCAATGCTATTTAAAAAATTACAGGGTGCAATTAAAGCACATACTGGGAGCAACTAATCTGAATACAAAAATTTTAAGGCAGAATCAAAATCTGGATAGTCTTTTTGTAATTAAAAACCCTAAGTTGTATGCCCTGGAACCAGACGCGTATGATCAAGGCTAACTAATTTATTACTACTATAATTTTCTCTTTTATTGTGTTTTTTTTTTCTTTTTCTTTTCTTCAAGTAATCTTGGTCAGAATTACTGTGTTTTTAATTTTAAAAAATGACCTTTGTACTATATCCCCCTAAGACTAATTAAAACAATAGAGAGACGGAGAAAAACGGAATCCTTTTCCCTACCACCTTCTCCAGCAGCCAGTCCCTTTGAGGGGGGCAAGTAGTTTGTAATTTTTTTTTATAATCTACCTGTTTATATTAGAAATGTAGAAAATACATGCAGAACTTTCTCCTCTTTGTTCCTATTTTACCTATAACAACGTCCCTTCACTCTTTGTTCTGCAACTTTTTTCTTTAATGCAAAAATATCTTACCACTACATCATATATACCTCCAGGACAACACATATAACTTAACTTGTTCTTCCCTTAAATCAGCTTTGCCGGGATATAATTTATGTAGGATAAAATGCACCCATTGAAGTGCACACTTACGTATAAACAGATGTACACACCTAGGTAACCACCAGCACAGAATTTATTATTTTTTTTTTTTTTTGCAGTTTTTGGCTGGGTTTGAACTCACCACCTCCAGCATATGGGGCTGGCACCCTTCTCCTTGAGCCAGAGACACTGCCTGAATTTATTATTTTTTTAAATCGAGGTCACATCTGAACACAGTGACTCATACCTATAATCCTAGTTCTTTGGGAGGCTGAGGTAGGATGATTGTTTGAGGCCAGGAGTTTGAGATCAGCCTGGGCAATGTAGTAACACCATCTCTACAAAAAATAAAAATAATTTATTTTTTTGAGACAGAATCTCACTCTGTCACCTCAGTAAAGTGCTGTGGCATCACAGCTCACAGCAACCTCAAACTCCTGGGTTCAAGTCATTCCCTTGCCTCAGTCTCCCAAGTAGCTGGGACTATAAGCACCCAACACAACACCCAGCTATTTTTTAGAGATGGGGTCTTGCTCTTGCTCAAGCTGGTCTGGTCTCAAACTCGTGAGCCCAAGCAGTCTACCCACCTTAGCCTCTCAGAGTACTACAATTATAGGTATAAGCCACCATGCCTGCCCCAAAACAAATAATTTTTTTAAGTTAGCCAGGCCCAGCCTGAGCAAGAGACAGCCTCAGTCTCTACTAAAAATAGAAAAGCTAACAGGTGGCACCTGTGACTCAAATGAATAGGGCACCAGCCCCATATACCAGAGGGGTGGGTTCAAACCTGGCTTAAAAAACTGCAAAAAATAGAAAAACGAACAGGATGTAGTGGTGGGTACCTGTAGTCCCAGCTACTCAGGAGGCTGAGGCAAGAGGATTGCCTGAACCCAGGAATTTGGTGTTACTGTGAACTATGATGCCATAGCACTCTAGCCTGGGCAATTAAAAAAAAAGTTTACAAATGATCGCTGACTAAAGGATATGTTTTCAAGAAACTAATAATTAAATGGCATAATTATTGTCTGACAAAATAAAATAAATAAAATAAAGTTAGCCAGGCATGATGCTGCACTCCTGTAGTCCTCAGGAGGACTAAGGCAAGAGGATTGCTTGAGCCCAGGAGTTCAAGTTCCCTGTAAGTTATAATCACACCAATGTACTCTAGTCTGGGCAACATACTGAGACTTTGCTTATAAAAATAATTAAAGAAAATAAGTCAAAATCACCAATCGTCTTGCCAAATTCAGTGAGATTTCCTGGATCTTCCAGTGTGGTAGGAGCCAAGAGAAAGTATTAATAAGTCGATAATGTTGGAGAACGACCAGTGCAAGACCTTCTCCCAGCGTCTCAGGTCACGGGGCTGGACCCATATGAGTTTGGAAAGAGCCTGAGGGAGGCATTGAGGCAGAGACTCAGTTGGGGAGACGATCTGGGGTCCCTGCACCAATAGGGAGGCACCCAGAGCCAAGTGGAAATGGCTGCGTGGCAGGCTCAGTCAAGCAGAGGTCCGGAGACCCCTTTGTCACTCCTGAGCAGGCAAGCCCGCCAGATTCTCTGGAACAAGACAAAAGGGGCCTCACTGCCCAAGATCACACTGCCCAGCACCAGTGAAGACTCCAAGGAGAAGAGGGAAGCACAAGCCTCTCCCCCAGCTCGTCCTCAAACCCAGACACCACATTTGGATACAGACAGGAGCAGGGGGAATAGTTCCCACAAGGGAATTACACTTTTAAACCAGCTGAATATTTACCTGGAAAAGATTGTTTTACATATGTGGAAAAAAGGAAGACATTTAAGAGACCAGGACCCCTCTAATGGGTAAGTTTATTTTCCTTGCTGCTGACAGGAGGAGAACTTCTTAGGACATGTGGTTTGGTTAGATCAGCATTTTGCAATAAAATGATAATGCAAGCCACATAGATGATGTTAAGTTTTCTAGCAGCCACATTTTAAAAAGCAAAAAACTCCAGGACCCAGCAATTTGGCTCCTATAGATATACCCAAGAGAAATCAAAGTATATGTATGTACAAAACCTTGTACGAGAATGTTCATATCAGTATTATTCATAAGAACCAAAAAGGGGAAACAAACTGAATGTCCACCACTGAAATGTAGTGTCGAATGTCTGTCATTAATAAAATGGGATGAACTACCTGTACGCACCACGAGAGGGAGGAACCTGGAAAATGTTATACTAAGTGAAAGAAGCCAGATGCAAAAGACCACGTGTTATAGTCTATGAGGCCATCACATGAAATATTCACAACGGGCTAATCCATAACAATCAAAACATAGATTAATGCTTGCTTAAGGCTGAGAGGTGTGGGGAAAGGTGAACTCTAACTGCTAATGGGTTCTTATCTATCTCTTTTAGATAATAAAACTGTTCTAAAATTGTCTGTGGTGATGGTTACCCAAGTCTTTGAGAATTGTACATTTTAAACAGTCTGTGAATGACATCTCAATATAGCTGTCATTTTTTAAAGCAAAAAAATACAAAATTCATTTTAATAACATTTTAAGTTAATTAGCATTTCAATATATTACCAGTATTTTAAAATTATTATTAAGGAATTTACATTCTGTTTTGAAATCTAACTGCAGCCACACCAGTCTTTCTGCTCCTCAAATGCTCACTCCTGCCCCAGGGCCTTTGCACTTGCTATTCCCTCTTGGTGAACACTTTTCACCACGATCTTCCCCATCATTCCAGTCTGTACTCGAATGTCACCTCCTCAGAAAGGGCTTCCCTGACTACTCTACTCAGTGTAGTCTTTATCCATCACTTTTTATTCATTATCCATTATCTTCCTGCTAGCTCCATTCATGGTGAGTACCTTACACATGTACGATGTACCATTTTTTATTTTTTATACCACATTTTTATTGTACCTTTTCTATGTTTAGATACACAAATACTTACCATTGCATTCCAGTTGCCTACCGTATTCAGTACAGCAACAAGTTGTACAAGTGTGGAGCTTAGAAGCAGTAGGCTATCCCCTATCGCCTAGTAGGGGACGATAGTAGACTGGACCGTCTAAGTCTGTGGTTTCCCTATAGTGACAAAATCTCCTTACAATGCATTTCTTGAAATGTTATCTCTGTTGCAAAGCAACATCTGACTGTACTTAGAAACCTCAAATTTATGGAAAACTTCTAATAATGATAGAACAAAAGAATACATACCTCTATTACTTAGATTTGACTAACTGTTAGGATTTTATCTCTTACTTCTAATCAGTCTTTACACACACATATATATGCCCGTAACTATATTTTGCTGAAACATTTGCACTAGGTTGCAGATACTTCATTCCTAGAGACTTCAACACATCTTTTTTGAGAATGACAGCACTGTCCTATAAAAACTATAGCACAATTATCACAGTCTAGCAATTGGGTCCTGAAGAAAAATCTCCTACGATATCAATTATGGCACTGATAATTCTGAAAATTCCAGGCCAATTGTTTTCTGCAATGCTCCCCAATTTGGACTTAGTGGATTGTGTCCTCATGGTTATATTTTTGGCAAGAATGCTGCACAGGGACCGCCGAGACTCTGTGCTCTTAGGAGGAGGCAGTGATGATCAGTTTGAGGACTGAGCTAAGGTGGCACCTGCCCATCTCTCCACTCTAAAGGTGCCTTCTGTGGATTAATATATGATCCATGGGAAAGTATTTTGAAACTGGTGCCGTACTCCTCCCAAAAATACTCCATGCAGCCTGCATTGATGACTCTTGCATGAATTGAACACTTCCATGGCGGTTGCAAAATGTGTTTCTAAGTCTCCTGTTCCCTCTGCATTTATGAGTTGGCTCCTTCCGTAGATAAGCACTTTCCTTTCTCCCCACCCTTGTCTTCTTTCTTTTTTTTTTTTATTATTAAGCCTTTCATACATAGATCATAAATACATTTATGCCATTGTCTTCTTTCTTAATATAAGTATGGACTCATGAATTCCATGTGCTACAATTCATTTCTGCCATCATAAATTTTGATGCTTCAATTATTTAAGTTTAAGAAGCCAAATATGAAGATTTTGACTCAGATTTTGAAGTGGGAGCCCCTCCAGGCTGGCTCCTATATTATTGGGATAGCCCCTTTCTCCCCCCTCCTTTTTATAACATATACACATTATACTTTCTGATGAAACAAGCTGTTTCTTTTTTTTTTTTTTTTTTTTGAGACGGAGCCTCAAGCTGTCCCCCTGGGTAGAGTGCCATGGCATCACAGCTCATAGCAACCTCCAACTCCTGGGCTCAAGCGAGTCTCCTGTCTCCGCCTCCCAAGTAGCTGGGACCACAGGC
>CAUYQV010150515.1:0-11316 GCA_963574575.1 Galagoides demidoff | reverse complement strand
TTTTTTTTTTTTTTTTTGAGGCAGAGCCTCAAGCTATCACCCTGGGTAGAGTGCCATGGCTTCACTGCTCACAGCAACCTCCAACTCCTGGGCTCAAGCGAGTCTCCTGCCTCTGCCTCCCAAGTAGCTGGGACCACAGGCGCCGGCCATAACGCCCGGCTATTTTTTTTTGGTTGCAGCCATTATTGTTGTTTGGCGGGTCCGGGCTGGATTCAAACCTGCCACCTTAGGTGTATGTAGCTGGCCCCTTAGCCGCTTGAGCTACAGGCGCTGAGCCAACCCTCACTTTTTTATGTTACATTTAGTTGTCTTGTCTCTAGTCTCCTTTATTCTGGAATAATTCTTCAGGCTTACCTTGACTTTCATGGTTTTGACAAAATATTGTAGGCAAGTTATTTTGTATAATTTCTTTCAATTTGTGTTTGTCTGATCTTCCTTTAGTATTAGATTTAGCTTAATACACTTCTTGGTAGGAATATCACTTCCAGAGTTGGTCTAACATAAATTAGACTTTATGACTATGTTTGGATATCACTTACAGTATGTTCCAGACACTGTTTTGAAACTTAGGACACAGCTTTTTTTTTTTTTTTTTTGAGATGGAGCCTCAAGCTATCCCCCTGGGTAGAGTGCCATGGCATCACGGCTCATAGCAACCTCCAACTCCTGGGCTCAAGCCAGTCTCCTGCCTCTGCCTCCCAAGTAGCTGGGACCACAGGCGCCCGTCACAACGCCTGGCCATTTTTTGGTTGCAGCCATCGTTGTTTGGCGGGCCCGGGCTGGGGATTTGAACCTGCCACCTTAGGTGTACGTGACTGGCTCCTTAGCCGACGACACAGCTTAAGAGGCCTTGTGTTTTCATTAAAATTTTAACTACAAAGGAGTAGTGTTTCATTACTGTGCTCTTTTGAAAAGTAGTTCTTTTGTGCAGAAAAGAATTTTGTGGTATTCTTATGTCTGTTCTTTACTGTTAAATCATATCACTTTGCTGCATGCAAATTAAGGTGTTTTGGATCATGTGCTGATTTGATTTTATTTTTAGAGACAGAGTTTCACTTTATCACTCTCAGAAGAATGTTGTGGCATCACAACTCACAGCAGCCTCAAACTCCTGGGCTTAGGCTATTCTCTTGCCTCAGCCTTCCGAGTAACTGGGACTACAGGCACCCGCCGCAATGCCTGGCTAGTTTTTTGTTATTGTTGTCATTGTTGTTTGGCAGGTGAACACCAGCCTAGGAATAACCCACATGGCCCCTCAGGTAGCGTCCCAAATGCCCTACTGGGCTGGACGGTAAACCTTTCCCAAATGGTGGCCTAGTCCTACTGCTCCCTGCCCCCATTCCCTGGGAATGGCATATGAGCTCCAAATTCAAACCAGGTTCCCCAGTTCCACTCAGCCTTGTTGACTCCCACCCCCACAATATACCTCAAAACAAAACCAACAGGAAGGTGGAAAAATGACCCATAAAGGTGGAATCATGGCCTTGGTGCACATGACCAGGAACTTACCCAACAGAGGCCTGGCCTCCAGACCCTTTCCAAATCACCTTCCTCTCTCAACTCTGTTCAGGTTGCTGTGTCTACTTTGCAGAGACAGTAGTTTCCTAGAAGTAAAACACCCAGTGCCTACTAGGATGGACCCATACCTTCACCAAGAAGCCACTCCTTCCAGTGTTGACCCATGTTGGTTGACCCATGGCTCTGACTCAGACTGCTCCCTGCTGCTTCAGCAGGTGCCAGTCGATCTGGAAGTCAATGAGTCTATTCAAGGAATGCCAGAATCTGTAATGAAAGTTCAGTCGTTCTCAGAGAGCTTGTCCTTCTTAAGAACAGGTGGGCTTTGAGAAGAAGGGAAGGAAAATGTATTACTTTTCTGGAAAAGAGGTAAAATAGCAGACTGTTAATCTCAAAATACCAAGTTTTCATCTATGCTTTTGCTTTTTTTTTTTTTTTTTTGCAGTTTTTGGCTGGGGCTGGGTTTGAACCTGCCATCTTCCACATATGGTGCCAGGGTCCTACTCCTTTGAGCCACAGGTGCCACCCTATGCTTTTGCTTCTTGTTGGGTTTTCAGAAGGTACTAAGAAAGTGAAAAGGGAAGCCATTGAGTAGGAGAAAATAACTTGTAATGTGTAAAGTTGACAAAGGGCATGTAGCAGAATCTGCAAAGAACACCTTCAAATAAAGATAACCTGATAGAAAGCTGGATGAGAGTTGAACTTTACAAAAGGCTGTTCGAGTGGCCAGTAAATATATGTATGAAAAGTGACTCACTGGTTTTCTGGGAGGCCGAAGTGGGTGGATTGCCTAAGCTCAGGAGTTCGAGACCAGACTGAGCAAGAGCAAGACCCCCATCTCTAAAAATAATTGGGCATTGTGGTGGGTGTCTATACTTTCAACTACTTAGGAGGCTGAGGTAAGAGGATCACTTGTGCCCAAGAATTTGGGGCTGCAGTGAGCTGTGATGCCATGGTATTCTACCTGGGTAAGAAAGTGAAACTCTCAAAAAAAAAGAAAGAAAAGTTACTCAAATACAATGTGTAGAACAACTGGAATTTTCATACACTGCCAATAGAAATGTAAATTGGTGAAAGAACCTTGGAAAACTGATAGACATTTAAATTCTACCTGCATATACCCTATGTCAATAATTTCCACCCAACTGAAAAGAACGTAAATGTGGATGTGACAACTCTACATATAGGGTCAGCTCTTTATGCTTTCCAAGTTAATATATCTTCTTTTATGTGAACAAGGAGAATTAATGACAACTTGTTTTTTGTTTTCAAGGCAAATTTTGGCAGTGTGACTTCCAACCTTTACTGTTGGGGAGTGCCCTAAATTCATCAGACATTTTTGTCAAAAGACTGTTGGATGTCCAATGCTAGGTTCTATAGCAATGGAGCATATAATCCTAGTTTTTTATAGTCTTTTTTCTGAATTTTCAAATTATTTGCATGTAACTCATGTTGGTGCCCTGGACTATTTGGGAAAGATGGGTTTGTATGTATAAGTAGGTGAAATTCAGAGGGGATAAGCAGGAGAAAAACCTGTCATATGAGGATCTTGCAAATACAGTAGAGCCTCCATAGTTGACCATGTCCTTAAGCTAACTTAATTTTCAGAGACTGGACAGGCCGTACATGTTCTCAGTGGAAGACTGACTTTATTGACCACCTCTGAGTTGTATGCTGACCACTTGGACTGTGACACACAATATTAATTTACCCTGTCTAACTTCACCAATTGCAGCTGCTCTATACTAAGGGGTACAGGATGTGGGCTTTGCCCCTTTGTTGTATTATTTTTTCTTTACTGTAAGTTCTTTTTTTCATGTTTTATTACACTGTGTTTATTACCATGTTTTGGATTAGGCCTAACATTCTCTTGTTTACCATGTGTTGTGGAAGATTTTTTTCAATGTGAGGAACTGGTCTTAATTGTAGGACATCCTACAATTACTGAATACTTTTAATTGAGAAATGATGGCCCACAGGAAAGAATTGAAAGAGCTGACATTGAAGGAAAAAGGTTAATCATCTACAATTTCTGGAGAACAGCAACAGAAGAAAGACAATGGCACATTTTGGTGTCAACAAGACCACAGTTAGCAACGTCCAAAAATGTAAGCATGATTTACTTGGAGAGATTTGGTAAGAAGAAAAATTTCCCTTGATAAAGTCAATGAAGCCACATTAATCTGGTTCAAACAGATGAGGGCAATTAACGCCCAAGTCCCTAGGCCAATGATCCAAGGAGTTGCTAAAAAATTTACACAGGAATTTGGAGTGTCAGATTTGCAAGCAGCAAGTGTTTGGGCCTGACAAATTTAACTGAGATCACCCAGAAAGTCTTGTAAGGTGAATCTGATGAAGTTCCAGTAGAAAGTGTTTGGGCTTGACAGATTTAACTGAGATCACCTAGAAAGTCTTGTAAGGTGAATCTGATGAAGTTCCTGTAGAAGTTGTGGAAGAGTTCATCAAAAATGTACTTTGCCACGGGCTTTGAGTAATGACAACCCCCTCCTTTTTTTGAGACAGAGTCGCATTCTGTTGAATGGCATCATAGCTCACAGCAACCTCAAACTCTTGGGCTCAAGCAATCCTTTTGCCTCGGGTTTTTTCTATTTTTAGTAGAAGTGGATCTCAACTCTTGCTCAGGCTAGTCTCAAACTGTTGAACTCAAGCAGTTCACCAGCTTCACCCTATCAGAGTACTAGGAAAATGATGACATCTTTAATGGTGACATGTGTGGGCTCTTTCAAGCAACTACCTGACAACAGCCACATTGTGAAGGGTAACAGATGTAAGAATTGACAACTTTCCACAGAACCTTTCACAGTTCTGCTTCACGCTAGCTCAGCTGGAGAGAAACTAAAGCCCTTGGTGATGGGTAAATTGGCAAAGCCATGCACATTAAAGAACCTGATGCCCAAAGACCTCCCCTATCACTTAGAGATCAAGCTATTACATATGGATGACTGGTGCCCTGTTTGAGGAGTGGGCAAAGGATGTATTGACTAAAAAATGAAGAAGAAACTCTGTTCTCCTGACAGTAGACAGTCTTCCTGGCCACCTAAAAGTGAATCATCTCACAAATGTGTCACTGAAATTTGTGCCTCCAAACATGGCCGCAAAAATCCAACTTCTTGACCAAGGCATTATCAAAACATTTAAAATGCTCTGTTGAACCCAGCTCCTATAGTAGGTCATTACTAAATCACAAACTGTGGTCACCCGTGAAAGCAGCTTCATCCACTGCATCGGTTAATGCTCTGGATGCTGTCTTCTGGATCAATTCCGTTTTTTTTTTTTTTTCTTTTGAGAAAGCACCTCAAGCTATCACCCTGGGTAGAGTGCTGTGGTGTCACAGCTCACAGTAACCTCCAACTCCTGGGCTTAAGCGATTCTCTTGCCTCAGGCTCCCAAGTAGCAGGGACTCCAGGCATCCGCCACAATGCCCGACTATATTTTGGTGGTTGTTGTTATTTTGCAGGCGCCAGCCAGATTTGAACCTACTAGCTCTGGTGTATGTGGCTGGCATCTTAGCCACTTGAGCTACAAGGCACCAAGCTGATCAATTCTTTTTTGAAACAAGAGTTTTACTCTGGCACCCTAGGTCAAGTGCAGTGGCATCATAGCTCACAGAACCTAAGGTCTTAGGCTTAAGAGATCCTCCTATGTCAGCCTCCTAAGTAGCTGAGATTACAGGACCCCACCATAGTGCCTTACTAGTTTTTAGTGATGGGGTCTGGCTCTTCTTGCTCAGGATGGTCTCAAACTCCTGAGCTCAAGAAGTCCACCTGCCTCGGCCTCTGGATCAGTTCTGCTTGGAATAAAGTTCAGCCAAAAATGATAAAGAAGTGTTTAAAGAAAGTTGGATTTTTCATAAACCAAGAGCATGATGTTTTGGCCCTGTAAATCTATCTCTTGTGGCAGAATTGAAGGAGTAGATTTTGATGGTTTTGCTGCTGCAATGGATGATGAGTTGGCAGCCTGTAATGAACTTGATCCAGAAGCAGTTTTCCAAGCCATGTTGACTGAAGCACAGACCAGTGTAGAAGTGTATGAAGCAAGGGAGGATTACAGAAATTGCAGACTCCAAAAGAGGAGACATCATTTAATGCAGTTGAAGTCATTTGCTGTGGAAAATACCCAGGCATGCTGAGTGGCATAGCCAGCGTTGAGAATGCGTTCTCCATTTGTATTTGCAATAAGAATAAGAAACAGACGAAGATTGATACTTTTTCCAGAAAGAATGATTAAACTATGAGAAAACAGTAAATGTATTGATTTGTGTAGTTGTATATATGATTTTACTATGTCTTAATATGATTTTGTATGGTACTCTAGTAAAAACTATGCAGGAAAGTACATGTGGGTGTCAGTACAGTAGACCTAGTTTTTTATGTTAACCACATCTTTATGTTGACCATACAGTTTGTTACCGTCCCTTGGGTGGTCAGTTTACAGAGGGTCTACTGTAGAAGCAAGAAAAACTGTTGGAGGTCTTAGTCAGCAAATAAAAAGATTTTCATAAACTACCTGTTTGAATTTAATTGAATACTTGCTAAATGTTAAATTTCAACTTTTGGATTCATAGATCCAAATGATTTTGTCCTTGCATATTGGCTTCTCTGCCTCTTTTCCTCTGGGAGTGGGCACAGAGAAGCTATGTAATTGTTTGGCTTATCGAGGCAGGGAAGGGTTTCATGAACCAGTATGCTAAAAATGAAATTTGAAGCTGAAAAAGACTTAATCATAATTATACTAAAGCATTCAAGTTAATTGAGAGTTTTCTCTTGAATTTTGGAAAGATAGCCATCTAAGTCATAATTTTTCTAAGGTATAAATAGATTGCTTGTCATGGTGAACTTTAATTTCCTAAACAAATTATTTTTTTCTTACCTTCCTCAAGCATGGGGGGTAAAGTACCACCTGCTGCTCAGAAAACTAAAGAAGAAAACATCAAGGTAAGTTCTAATTTTATTTTTATGTTCAGTGCTTAAGTACTATAAGATTTCTTGAGAGGTGCTCTCAAATTACTACTCCTGAATTCACCAAGATAACTTAGAAATGAGAGCTTTCAAAATTTAGTTGTAGACTAAATCTCTGGAATTTGATTTAAAACTAGGAATTTGGGGGCGGTGCCTCTGGCTCAGTGGATAAGGCACTGGCTCCACATGCTGAGGATAGGGGGTTCAACCCGAGCCTGGCCAAACTGCAACAAAAAAATAAGTGGGTGTTGTGGTGGGCACCTGTAGTCCCAGCTACTTGGAGGCTGAGGCAAGAGAATTGCCTAAGCCGAGGAGTTGGAGGTTACTGTGAGCTGTGACTCCATGTCATTCTACCAAGGGTGATAAAGTGAGACTTTGTCTCTCTAAAAAAAAAAAAAAAAAAAACAAAAACTGGGAATTTGGGTGGAGTGTTCAGAATGTTGACATGTATGTGTGCCCTATAGTGGCAAGTTCTTTGATGGTGTGCCTTTGTATTCTTCGTCATTGTCTACTTAGCACTTAGTATAGGTATTAAAGGTACTTCTATTAATAATCACAAAGAATATCGACAGGTAGCCCACATCAGTAATCGTTATTTTTTTCTGCCCAGTGCCTAAGTAATATTTCTGAGAGTGAATCATGGTGCTTTTTCAGTATGTTTGCTGAAAGACTATGTGAGATCAGAAGGTTGTCACTAGCTGACGGTTATAGATGGGAGGGGAAATGTACTCTGAAAAATTCTTTCTTCAGTGAAGATGCCTGTTGCTTAGTGGGTAGGGCGCCAGCCCCATATACCGAGGGTGGCGCCCTATCCCAGTCAAACTGCAACAAAAAAATAGCCAAGCGTTGTGGTGAGCACCTGTAGTCCCAGCTACTTGGGAGGCTGAGGCAAGAGAATCACCTAAGCCCAGGAGTTGGAAGTTGCTGTGAGCTGTGTATGCCACCGCACCTTACCGAGGTCAACAGAGTTGAGACTCTTTGTCTACAAAAACAAAAAAAATTCTTTCTTGAGAATTTTTTGTTTCTCCTGTTTTCTGCCTTCACATCTAAAAGGTTTTTCCACAAGTTTTCTAATTAGCTAGCATTATTTGTCTTAAACTGTTAAGAAACTTTGCTGTTGCTTTATTTAGAATCATAAATGTGGTTTATCTATATGGACATGAAAGTAGAAATTATATCTATGAACAAGTTAAATGAAAAAAGTAAATAAAAGCCCAAAATGTACTCATTCCTTTCTTAGATGAGTTAGTCATTTTATTAGAGTTTGGTATTTTCTGAACCCTAGATAGGATATTTTGTCATTGAATAAATATATGTGAATGCAAAATTATCTTTTTTTTTTTTTTTGAGACAGAGCCTCAGGCTGTCCCCCTGGGTAGAGTGCTATGGCATCACAGCTTACAGCAACCTCCAACTCCTGGGCTCAAACGAGTCTCCTGCCTCAGCCTCCCAAGTAGCTGGGACCACAGGCACCAGCCACAGCGCCCAGCTATTTTTTGGTTGCAGCCATCATTGTTGTTTGGCGGGCCGGACTGGATTCGAACCCGCCACCTTAGGTGTATGTGGCTGGTGCCTTAGCCACTTGAGCCACAGGCACCAAGCCAGAATGCAAAATTATCTTTAAACACTATATCTTTGGTAAAAAATTTTTTTTAAACCTTTTTTTTTTTTTTTTTTTTTTTTGGCAGGGGCTGGGTTTGAACCCACCACCTGGAGCATATGGGACTAGCGCCCTACCCTTTTGAGCCATAGGCGCTGCCCTAAAAATTTGTTTTATTATAAAAACGTTTTGATTTAGAATTATGACTGGCGGCTCGGCACCTGTGGCTCTAGTGGCTAAGATCCAGCCACATACACTTAAGGTGGCGCGTTCAAATCCAGCCCGGACCTGCCAAAAAACAACAATGATGGCTGCAACCAAAAAAAAAAAAAAAAAGGCTGGGCGTTGTGGTGGGTGCCTGTAGTCCCAGCTACTTGGGAGGCTGGGGCAGGAGACTGGCTTGAGCTCAGGAGTTGGAGGTTGCTGTGAGCTGTGATGCCGCAGCATTCTACCCAGGGGGATAGCTTGAGGCTCTGTCTCAAAAAAAAAAAAAAAAAAAAAAGAATTATGACTGGCTTTTTCAGTATGTTGTAAAGCTTATACCTCCTTACACAATCGATATGTAATAAGGTGGGACTTTGATTCCAATTTTTAAGAAACAAAGGGAGAAGCAACCTAAATGGTTAATGATATAGTAATGGGGTTGAAGGGGAGTTGATGTAGGTGGACTGATTAGAGTACATTTCTTTAAGATATAAAGCATTGTTGAATGGAAAAGCCAAGTGCAGATGTCTGTCATACATGCAGAGAATATCCTTTAATGGGATACATAAGCAACCACAATGGTTATATTTAGGATGAGAAGGAAATTTGCTTTCCTTCATGTATCCCTTTAAAGTCTTTGAGTTTTCTTTTCTTTTTTTTCTTTTTTAAGAGACAGAACCTTACTTTATCGCCCTCCATAGAGTGCCTGGTGTCACAGCTCACAGCAAACTCCACCTACTGGGCTTAGGTGATTCTCTTGCATCAGCCTTACAAGTAGCTGGGACTACAGGCACCTGCTGCAACACCCAGCTATTTTTTTGTTGCAGTTTGGCCGGGGCCGGGTTCGAACCCGTCACCCTCGATGTGTAGGGCTGGTGCCCTACCCACTGAGCCACAGGTGCCACCCAAGTCTTTGAATTTTCACTGTCTTACAGTTCCACAGATACTTTTTCCTTTTTTGAAATTCAAAAACTCAAATACTCTCCTCGAAAATGTTATCGGCATTAAGATGTGATATAAACGTGGGACTATTTTTAGTCTGTATACCACTTAGTGTTCAAACGTCATTTTGCAGAAATAGTAATATGTTGGATTATGGAGAGTTTCTGGACTATTGTACCTGACAAGAGGGTTATGTACTAACCGGATTATATTTGCTTTCTAAAATACAAAAATTTAAAATAAAACGGAAAAATTTTTAAGTTCTAAAACACATTGTCCTAAAGATTTGGATAAGAGACTAGACGAATAACTAAAAAAGAGAAACAGTGGAACAAAACAAGGGAACATTACAACAAAAGTACAATATATGTGAAGAATTTGTGTATAAATTCTTTTAAGTATTGGATATGTTACTTAATAATGATAGCATGTTTATCTTCCCTTTGCCAGGAAGAAAATACGGATAGTAAGAAGGCAGAAGAAAACATAAAGACAGAGGAACCATCAAGTGAGGAGAGTGATCTAGGTGAGGAGATGGTAGTTATTGTATTTGATAACGTATCATTCCTTGTGCTGATGATTATTTAAATTGACTAAGTCAGCATTAATAGAAGTATAATGTGAGCTTCATATGAAAACTCAGAATGTTGGCTCGGTGCCTGTGGCTCCAGTGGCTAAGGCGCCAGCCACATACACCTAAGGTAGAGGGTTCGAATCCAGCCCGGACCTGCCAAACAACAATGATGGCTGCAACCAAAAAATAGCGGGCACCTGTGGTTCCAGCTACTTGGGAGGCTGGGCCAAGAGACTCGCTTGAGCCCAGGAGTTGGAGGTTGCTGTGAGCTGTGAAGCCACAGCACTCTACCCAGGGGGATAGCTTGAGGCTCTGTCTCAAAAAAAAAGAAAAAGAAAACTAAGAATGTTCTAGTAGCCATGTTTTTTAAAAATAAAAGGAAACAGATTAAACTGAAATATTAATTTTTTTTTTTTATTCAGTGTCTCAAGCTGTCACCCTGGATAGAGTACCATGGCATCACAGCTCACAGCAACCTCCAACTCCTGGACTTAAGCGATTCTCTTGCCTCAGCCTCCCGAATAGCTGGAATTACAGGTGCCCACCACAATGCCCGGCTATTTTTTGGTTGTAGTTCTTGTTGTTTGGCACTCGGGCTGAATTTGAACCTGTCAGCTCTGGTGTATGTGGCTGGTGCCTTAGCCACTCGACCTACAGGTGCTGAGCCTGAAATATAAATTTTTTAAGCCAGTAATATATTGGTTAAAATATTGATATACTAGCTCAGTGCCTGTATCACAGTGGTTAGGGCTCTGGCCACATACACCTGGGCTGGCTGGTTTGAACCTGGCCTGGGCCTGCTGGTCAATAGTAACAATTACAACAAAAACATAGCTGGGCATTGTGGCGGGCGCCTGTATTCCCAGCTGCTCTGGAGGCTGAAGCAAGAGAATCACTTAAGCCCAGAGTTTGAGGTTGCTGTGAGCTGTGACTCTAGGACACTCTATCTACTGAGGGTGACATAGTGAGACTCTAACTCAAAAAAAATATCAATACAACTGTAATCAATACACTAAATTTTTTTTTTCTTTTTTTTGAGACAGAGCCTCACGCTGTCGCACTGGGTAGAATGCTGTGGCATCACAACTCACAGCAACCTCCACTCCTGGGCTTAAGCAATTCTCTTGCCTCAGCCTCCCAAGCAGCTGGGACTATAGGCACCTGCCACAACGCCCAGCTATTTCTTTGGTTGTAGTTGTCGTTTGGTGGGCCAGGGCTGGATTGGAACCCACCAGCTCTGGTGTATGTGGCTGGCGCCCTAGCTGCTTGAGCTATAGGCACTGAGCCAGTATAATAAAATTGTTAAAGAATTACTTTTCTTTTTTTTTTTTTTTTCTTCCATATTAAGGCTTCAAAATCTTTTTTTTTTTTTTTTTTGAGATGGAGCCTCAAGCTATCCCCCTGGGTAGAGTGCCATGGCATCACAGCTCATAGCAACCTCCAACTCCTGGGCTCAAGCCAGTCTCCTGCCTCTGCCTCCCAAGTAGCTGGGACCACAGGCG
>CAUYQV010150514.1:0-17196 GCA_963574575.1 Galagoides demidoff | reverse complement strand
TAGAGTGCCATGGCATCACAGCTCATAGCAACCTCCAACTCCTGGGCTCAAGCGAGTCTCCTGCCTCAGCCTCCCAAGTAGCTGGGACCACAGGTGCCTGCCACAACGCCCGGCCATTTTTTGGTTGCAGCCATCATTGTTGTCTGGCGGGCCCGGGCTGGGGATTCAAACCCGCCACCTTAGGTGTATGTGGCTGGCACCTTAGCCCATTGAACCACAGGCGCCGAGCCACAGATTTTCAAACTGGACTTTGGTGGGTAGAATTTTGTGGAAATGTTTTCACATTAGGTAGGTTTCTTCTCAGAAAAAAATTATAGGGCCAAAAAAATTAAGTTTAACATTTTCAATGAAATCAGTGTGCTTTTTCCTTTTGTTAATTGAGATCTAATTCACATACCGTGAACTTCTCCTGTAAGTACCCAAGTCAGTGGTTTTGAGTGTAGCTATAAGGTTGTGATGATAGCTGTCTTCACTGCTGTCTGATCCCATGATGTTTGCGGAGTCCCCCTCTCTGCCCTGACCCCCCATCCGCAGCTTCTGGTCCCTGTGCACACCCCTGTGGGGACACCGCACTTACTATGTGGAATCAGAGTTTGTGGTCTTTTGCCTCAGGCCACTTTCATTTAGCGTGATATCTTCAAGTTTATCCATGTTGTGACACCGCATAAGTACTTCACTTCTATTTTTTTGCATTCTTTTTTATTTTGGCATTTCAGAAATTTTTTTCCAAGTTGGAAGAATGGTTGGTCAGACTATTAGAAGTCCCATGGCAGTAAAATGCCTTGCACTGTTCACCAAGATGCAGAAACAATTTCAGTGTTTTGGCTTTGTAATAAAAGGCTCTATTGAGTGCATGTGAGAACTTTTTAAACCCTCCTCCTCCCCCAAAGCCAAGGGACTGATGTGCTCATTGGCCAGATCGTGCAATCTGTCCAGATTCGGGAGAGGATTAGGGTGGGACTTCACTGGCCTAGGCGGGTGGGGTGAGCCTAGGCCCTCAGTAGGATCACCGATGTGCTGATAGTCACTGAAGCGGGGTACAGACAGCAGGTGACACAGCAGGGGTGGGCTTCGTCTGCTGGGCTGTGGCCACCCTTTCCTGTTCTGCTTCCTCAGGTTCCAAGGGTATGTAGGCAGCCAGCTGAAGTTTATAGGGGATGAGCTACTAAGTTCTCCAGTTCTTAAGAGAGGGAAAAGAAAAATGTCGGAGTCTGTGTGCAAACCATGGCTCCTTGAAGTCAGAGCTGTGTCCTGTCACAGTTCCCTTCCTGTGTTTGCTGAGGAGGTTGGCACAAATGAGTCACTCAGGGAACATTTGTTTAGTGACTAGTACTCGGTTTGTTGCAGTGGTGACTTAAAGAAAAGCATTTTATTTTGAAATGATAGATTTATACAACATTGCAAAAAAATGTATAATTAAGGCCTATGTCCTTCCCTCTGGCCTCCCTGAATGTTAGGGTTGTATACCACTGCAGTACAATATCAAAACCAAGAAGTTCACATTTGCACAATCCATAGGGCTTGCTGGGGTTCCATGGGCCTACCTGCATCTGTGGGTGCGTGTGCGTGCCACTGTATGTCATCCTGAACAACCACTGCCGTGACCAAGATACCCCTCAGCCACTGCTCTGTGTGTGTGTGTGTGTGCCACTGTATGTCATCCTGAGCAACCACTGCCATAATCAAGATGCCCCTGAGCCGCCGCTGCAGGCTCCTTGGGCCACCCCTGTCCGTTCCTCCACCCAGTCCCTAACCCCCAGCAATGTAGTCTGTTCTCTGTCTCTGTAATTATGTCATTTCATGACTGTGCTGTAATGAAATGGAGAAGCACGTGTCCTGAGGTTGGCTTTTCTACTCAGCATCATTCTGTTGAGGTTCGTCCAAGCCATTTGTGCCAACAGCTCATCCTTCTTGCTGCCTAGTAGGGTTCCGCGGTGTGGATGGCCCAAGGTTTGTTTGAGCGTCCATCCGTCAGAGACAGCCGGCGGCCTCCAAATCTGCTGTTAGGAATAGTGCCTCTGTGAACAGGTGTGAGTGCCTGTGTGAAAGTGAGTCTTCATTTCTCTGGGATGATGCTCCAGAAAGCAATTGCTGGATTGTATTTCTGTTTTAATTTTGGAAGGCCCTGCCAAAGTACTTCCCAGACTAGTGGTTCTGCTTTACACTCCTGCTGGCACTGTATGCTTGGTCAAGTTCCTCCATGTCCCTCCAGGGTCACTCTTAGCCACGATGATGCGAGGCCTGCAGGGCCCGAGAGTCTCTATGCTCAGCAGCAGCCTCCAGCATGTGGTGGGCGTCTGAGGCTGCTGCTGCTGAAGCTCTGGGCTCCTTTCCTCATGTTCCTATGGATGGTGTCTTCCCCTAAATCTGGGGGACCAAACTGTTTTGTCACTTATTTTATTCTGTTGCGTGCCGCCTGGCTCCACCTTTGTGCCCAGCTCCTTTGAGCTGGCAGTGGCTGTGATCATCAGCTTGCTGGGGCTCCTGTCTGCTCTGCTTCTGCTTTCCGGTGGCTTCAGTGTTATCATTACCATCTCTGATGCACTGGCCTCCTGCCGGGCAGTGTCACTGCCGTCCCTTCCTTACATGGGGGCAGGGTATTCTCGGCATGACCACCATCTGCTTCCCAGCCTCACCCTCCACTGGTCCCTGTTCTCAGTGTGCAGCTGCCTGGGCCCCACGTGTGCTGTTTGGATTTAGTTATTTGACCTGATGTTCTTGGTCCTGCCTTCGAAGTACACCTTCCCACATCAGTCTTTGGTCAGTTGGAATTTACTCTTTGTGGAAGATCCTCTTGAAAAAGCATATTCCCTCAGCTTTTTCTGAATTGTTGCCTGAAGCTGCTGTCCGGCCCTAACAGTTTGTATTATACACAACGCTGGGTGCTGTTCCGGGTCTCGGCAATGTGACATGACCCTGCCTCCCCGCGATGTTCCGGCCAGTTTCCTCCTCTTACCCACCCACACCTTTCTCTCTCTTCCATGGTACTTTCCTCATTTTGTGCCGTATTTTAGGTGGTTTTTTGGGGGGGGGGAGGGGGTATTTGTATAATCCAGTGCCCTGCACTAAATTGAAGCACGGTTACATTAATAATTTAATCTGACTGTCACCCTCCCACTCCCTCCAGCAACTTGGAGGGTCAAGGAGTGTGTGCCGAGTTCACCTGACTCTTGCTGGGACTGTGTTCTTCTCTTGCACAACTGAAGCCTGACCTGCATTCTGTTAGTCCTCGGCATCCACCAGGGAGTGGCGGAATTCTAGGTTACGTAGGTAGCATGGTGGTCATCTTTCCCGACTTTGCTCTGAACACCTACAGATCACTTCTTAGGACTGGAAAGCTCATGGGTTATCTCTTTCATATTGTTTTATAAATGCAGATATTGACAAGAGAAATGATGGGAGGAAGGTGCTGATTTTGATGTAACTCTGGTGAGATGATAAATATAATTTAAAATCATAGTATACAACGTAGGCTAATGATTCATTTAAGAAACAATAAAGTTGCTGGTTACTCACCTTTTACTATGTGTTAACATTATTCTAAGTGTTTAGCCTATGTTATCTCATTTAACTGGCACGAGTCCTGAGAGGGAGGTATTACTCTGTCCGTTTTTATTGAGGAAGGCACCAAAGATTGGAGTTATGAAGTGACCTGCTCAAAGTCAGACAGGTCGCAGGTGGTGTGTTCAGCACACAGAGTGCAGGTGCTGGGTACTCATAAAACAGGTTTCTTTGACTCTCGACCTATGTTTCTATGCTGTTTTGCCTCTTTAGATAAACATAGAAATCACACTGTAAGAGTTAATGCCTATCTGAAAATTACATTTTGAAAGTTGTTGTTTTTAAATTATTACTGACCTTTGTGAAAATGCCTGAGCAATGGGTGAGTGAGAGCATGAATGAGTGGAAGACTGGGGTGGACCAGAAGTCCTAAGGTGCTGCTGATGCACTTACAATCAGATATTTGTGATGGTAGAATTGCTGGGAAATCATCTCAAAAGAAATTAAAGCCCATTCAGAAAAATGCAGGCATTTGAGGGAGTGCGGTGTAAGGCATGGTGGGATGGTGAGCTTACGTGTGAGATCCTCCAAATGGGCGTCGTGAGTCTGAGAACCATGGAGTGGCCAGGTGCTGGGGTGCATCCTGGCCTCACTTCCCTACCTCCTTCTTAGAGGTCCTTCCTCAGTGGCTCCTGAGTCGTGCTTATATTCCTGTTATAGTGCGTTTCCTGTCATTCATTTGATCTTTCTAGTTTTGGGGAAGAGATTGTTATTAAACTTCAGGAGACTGCATGAAGAACCCTCCCTTCTCCCCTCGGCTGCCGTCCGCTCTGCCAGTTAGCGTCTTTGAGGGAATGTCAGTGTATCCCATGAAGTGCGGGGAAGAAGACTGGGAGTCTGAGCACTGGAATGTAAACACTTAACTTCAGCTGTTCTCAGTGTAATAAATCAGCCTTCACTCTGCCTGCTCCTCCATCTGACCAGACTCTTGACCCACTGTTAGTTTGCTGGTAGGGACCAGCAGCTGCCCAGTGGCCTGGGCAGGGGGAGGGGCCCAGAGGTTGTGACTGTCAGTGGATCAGTAGAATCCTCCCGGTTGGTTGAGTCTTCACCCCGGCCACCTCTCAGAGGCGGGTGTGCTGTCAGACCCCAAGTTGTCAGGGGCCCTGTGCTGTGACTTAGTTTGCTGGCTTAGGGTTTAGCTTTCTGGATTCTCTTTTTATCATCTATAATTTGTTGCTGGTTTTCTCTGTATTCACAAGAAAGGGCTAAAAAGTTTGAAGCAAAAGCAAAATTAAGAAGCTTAACTTTAACATGAGAAATTTATAACTAACCACGGCATTTAGAAAAAGCCAAATTGGCAGCATAGAAAAGTAGGTAAGAACATTCACAGATGGGCATACTTAAATCTCCTCAGGAGACAAACTGATGAACTCACTTTCAGAACTCTTCATCGTGATTTATGAGCATGTTTATGTCCAAAGAACATTGAATTTTTAAGCAAACAAAAGTATATACAGCTTCTAAGTGCACAGGTTGGCGAGTCTGTAAAGTTACACACTGAGTAACTAAATCTAAGTCAAGCAACAGGACGTGGCTGCTAATTGTCACCCAGAAGTCCCCTGCTCTGCACCAGCCGCCCACCTCTGCTAGAAGTCGCTGCTGGTCTGAGGTCTGATACCCTGGACTGGTTTTGTTTGGTTTTGAGTTCTGTGTAAATGTAACCGTTCAGTGTATGCTCCTTGCTCTGCCCCTGGCCCCACGTTGTTTGTGAGACCCATCTGCACTGTGGTTGGACTTTACTCCTTCTTAGTTCCCTACAGTGCTCTGTTGAGGGAATACGTACTTCAGTTTCTTCAGTTTGACAGACATTCGGGTAACTTCTAGTTTTTTTTTTTTTTTTTTTTTTTTTGAGACGGAGCCTCAAGCTATCCCCCTGGGTAGAGTGCTGTGGCATCACAGCTCACAGCAACCTCTAACTCCTGGGCTCAAGTGAGTCTCCTGCCTCTGCCTCCCAAGTAGCTGGGACCACAGGCACCCGCCACAATGCCTGGCTTTTTTTTTTTTTTTTTTTTTTTGGTTGCAGCCGTCATTGTTGTTTGGCGGCCCAGGCTGGATTCAAACCCGCCACCTTAGGTGTATGTGGCTAGCGCCTTAGCCACTTGAGCCACAGGCACTGAGCCGTAACTTCTAGTTCTGGTGTATATAAACAGTATTGCCAGGCACATTCTGTGCGTGTGTCTGTTGGTGCGTGTGGGAACATGTCTCCGTTGGTTACGTATCTAGGAGTGGAATTTCTAGGAGGGAGGTGTGGACATGAACCTCCGTGGATGCTGCTAAGTGGTTTACTAAGTGGTCACACCAAGTGTCACTCCCGTCAGTGGCATGTGAGATTTGCTCCACATCTTGACCAACACTGACACTGTCAGTGATTTAAATTTTAGCAATTCTGGTTGGCATGTCTATCACTGTGGTTTTAATATGAATTTCCATGATGACTTGTCATAAATTTACTGGCTGTTTGTAGATAGTCTTGTGAAAAGCCCAGTTGTGACTTCTACTGATTTTCCATCAGGTTGCCTGTCTTTTTCTTAGTGATTTGTAGATTTTCCTAATGATCTGTATTATGAATTCTCTGGATATGTGTATTGTAAAAAGTCTTTTCTCAGACTGTGGCTTCTTTTGACTCTCTTAATGACGTCTTTTGGTGAACAGAAATTCTTTAATACAGCCACTTTATTAATTTTTGCTCCGTGATGATTTCTTTTCAGTACTGTGTAATAAATCTTTTTTTGCCTCAATGTCATGAGGTATCAATTTATGCTTTTTTCTAAAAGCTTCATTGTTTAGAATGTATTGCTTTAAAAAAATTAAATGTAGGGATGGCGCCTGTGGCTCAAAAGGGTAGGGCGCTGGTCCTATATGCTGGAGTTGGTGGGTTCAAACACAGCCCTTGCTAAAAAAAAAAAATGTATAATTTAATTTAATTCACTTATCAGCCTCATCTCTTGAAAACAATTAAACACTTAAATAAGCTTAAATAATGACAGTGCACAAACTCTATGTGTGGTCTTTGGCAAAGCAATTAGCATTTGAACTTAATTTCTTCAACTATTAGGAAGAATAATAATATTTACCTCAAAGTATTGTTGTGAGCATCATGTATATCTAAGCTATTATTAAAAAGTCAGTGATTTTATTAATAAAAGTTATTTGGGAGACAACTGGATATATTTGAATATAGACTAGATGCCATTTTTATTAAACATTTTTTTTGAGACAGGATCTCATTATGTCACCTGGGCAAGTGCTCACAGCAGCCTCCAACTCCGGGCTCAGGCGCTCCTCCTGCCTCAGCCTCCTGCGTAGCTGAGACCGTAGTGCGCTACTCTGCTCAACCTAGACTGGCATTAGGGAATTATCATTAATTTTGTGGTTATGTAGGAAAATATTCTTGTTAGGAAGAAATGCATCATGAGAAATTGAGAAGTGAAATAACACTGTACTTCAATTTGTTTTCAAAAAGTTCAGCATTATACTTAAGAGAACCCCCAAGACTCAACCACAAGACTCCTAGAAGTCATCAAAAAAATACAGTAATGTCTCAGGACATAAAATCAATGTCTGCAAGTGAGTAGCCTTTGTATATGCCAATAACAGCCAATATGAGAAGCTAATTAAGGACACAGCTCCCTTCACCATAGCTTCAAAGAAAATGAAATACCTAGGAATATACCTAACGAAAGAGGTGAAGGACCTCTATCAAGAAAATTATGAAACTCTAAGAAAGGAAATAGCAGAGGATATTAACAAATGGAAGAACATACCATGCTCATGGCTGAGAAGAATCAACATTGTTAAAATGTCTATACTTCTCAAAGTAATCTACCTATTCAATGCCATCCCTATTAAAATACTGACATTGTACTTTCAAGACTTGGAAAAAATGATTCTGTGTTCTGTATGGAACCAGAAAAAACCCCACATAGCTAGGACAGTTCTTAGTAATAAAAACAAAGCCAGGGGCATCAGCATACCAGATTTTAGGGTGTACTACAAAGTTATTGTGTTCAAAACAGCATGATACTGGCACAAAAATAGAGACATAGACATTTGGAATCAAATAGAAAACCAGGAAATGAAACTAACATCTTACAACCACCTGATTTTTGATAAACCAAACAAGAACGTACACTGGGGGAAAGACTCCCTGTTTAATAAGTGGTGCTGGGAGAACTGGATATCCATATGTAAAAGACTGAAACTGGACCCACACCTTTCTCCACTCACAAAAATTGATTCAAGATGGATAAAGGACTTAAATTTAAGGCATGAAACAATAAAAATCCTCAAAGAAAGCATAGGAAAAACACTGGAAAGACTTCATGAAGAAGACTACTGTGGCAATTGCAACAACAAAAATAAACAAATGAGACTTAATGAAACTGAAAAGCTGGCTTGGTGCCTGTGGCTCAAGTGGCTAAGGCGCCAGCAACATACACCTAAGGTGGCGGGTTCGAATCCAGCCCAGGTCCGCCAAACAACAATGATGGCTGCAACCAAAAAATGGCCAGGCATTGTGGCCAGCACCTGTGGTCCTAGCTACTTGGGAGGCAGAGGCAGAAGACTCACTTGAGCCCAGGAGTTGGAGGTTGCTGCGA
The DNA here is from genome assembly GCA_963574575.1 of Galagoides demidoff. Taxonomy (NCBI): domain Eukaryota; kingdom Metazoa; phylum Chordata; class Mammalia; order Primates; family Galagidae; genus Galagoides; species Galagoides demidoff. Next base: position 9,034 of record CAUYQV010150514.1, on the reverse strand, counting down.
GCTGTGATGCCACGGCACTCCACCCAGGGGGATAGCTTGAGGCTCCGTCTCAAAAAAAAAAAAAAAAAGAAACTGAAAAGCTTCTATACAGCTAAGGAGATAACAACCAAAAGAAATAGACAACCTACACAATGGGAAAGGATATTTGCATATTTTGAATCAGACAAAAGCTTGATGACTAGGATCTATAGAGAGCTCAAATTTATCCACATGAAAAAAGCCAACAATCCCATATATCAATGGGCAAGAGACATGAATAGAACCTTCTCTAAAGAAGATAGATGAATGGCTAGCAAACATGAAAAAATGCTCATCATCCCTAATTATTAGAGACGTACAAATCAAAACCACCCCGAGATACCATCTAACTCCATCGAGAACGGCCCACATCACAAAATCTCAAAACTGCAGATGCTGGTGTGGATGTGGAGAGAAGGGAACACTTTTACACTGCTGGTGGGACTGCAAACTAATACAGCATTTTTGGAAGGAAGTATGGAGAAACCTCAAAGAACTCAAGCTAGACCTCCCATTTGATCCTGCAATCCCATTACTGGGCATCTACCCAGAAGATAAAAAGTTCTTTTATCATAAGGACACTTGCACTAGACTGTTTATTGTGGCTCAATTTACAATCGCCAAAATGTGGAAAAAGCCTAAATGCCCACCAACCCAGGAATGGATTAACAAGCTGTGGTATATGTACACCATGGAATACTATTCAGCCATTAAAAAAAAAACAACAGAGACTTTGTAGCCTTTGTATTAACCTGGATGAAAGTGGAACACATTATTCTTAGTAAAGCATCACAAGAATGGATAAGCATGAATCCTATGTACTCAATTTTGACAGTTAATGACAATTAAGGACATGGTGGGGGTGGGGGAAGGGGAGAGTAGAGAGAGAACGACGGCGGGGGGAGGGTGAGGTCTTGGTGTGTGACACACCTTTTGGAGGCAAGACACAATTGTAAGAGGGACTTTACCTAACAAATACAATCAGTGAAACCTGGTTTCTTGTACCATCAATGAATCCCCAACAATAAAAAAAAAAAAAAAAGGGTGGTGCCTGTGGCTCAAAGGAGTGGAGCACTGACCCCATATACCAGAGGTGGCAGGTTCAAGCCAAACCCCACCCAAAAACTGAAAAAAAAAAAAAAAAAAAAAAAAAAAAAAAAAAGTTCAGCATTAAGAAGAGAACAACCAACATCTAGATAAGGCAAACTTGCAAACTGTTTTTAATATTGACTCTAGGTATTAAATATGTAGGTATTTATTGGGTAAAATTCTCTCAATATTTTGTATATTTGGAATTTTCACAATAAAATATTCAAGGAAAAATAACAAAGTCATAGCATTTCTGTCATTTAACATTTTCCATAAAACTAAAGGTGCATAAAGGTCTAATTAAGTGGATTTCCAGTCACTTGGCTTGTTCTGCCTGGGAAAGGAGATAAAGATGAATTAAGAATAAACATGAACTGTGGCCCCGCGTGCCTGAGCAGGAGAAAACGCCACTGTGAGACACGGGCGCTGCTGGGAGTGTGAGGACAGAGAAGGTGAGGAAGGGCCAGGAGTGCCAGGTGCTCCACAGGACTCCGTGAATGCTTTCGCTTTTAATTTAAAAAGCAAATCAGTGAGGTAGTTAATATCAGAAAAAGTTTGCTAAGTTTGGGTAACTGGGCTGTTACTGCTACTGGGTGGTGGGGCGGATTTGAACTCAGATCTTTGTTTTAATCCCTCCCTTTCTGTCTTCCTCCCTCCTTTCCTTCCTAAGACAGTTGTTTTTGTTTGTTTGTTTGAACTTTATGCTTTTCATTGTATGGACTCTGGAAAACACATAGATATCGATTAGGTTTTGCTGTATAATAAACTGCTCCCAAACTTCGCAGCTTGAGATAACACTCATTTGATCAGTTTCTGGTCCTGCTGGCCATAATTCAGGTGTGCCCAGGTGGGCACTTCTCTTGGGGCCAAGCCCAGCTACTGTCTGAGGGCTCTTTTGCTCATCTGGGGCATCAGCTGGGTGTCTAGGCCAACCCCTCTGTAACCTTCCCCTACAGCAGAGAAACCTCAGCTGGTGCAGGAGCTCACAGATGCTATGGGACCCAGGCTCGAGCTGCTGGGACAAAATGTCATCGGCTGGGTGGCTGACACAACAGAAACTTATTTCTCAGGGTTCTGGCGGCTGGGTAAGTCCAGGTCAGGTGCTGGTGGCCGTTTCCACAGGGGCCTTCCTCCTTGTGTGTGGATGGCCTCTTGGGGTCCTCAAATGGTGGAAGGAGGGAGAGAGAGTTCTGGTCCTACCTCTTCTTGTGGGGACTCTAACCCCATCATGGGGACCCCACTTTCATGACCTCATGTAAACCTAACTCCTCTCAAATGGCCCATCTCCAAACACCATCATGCCGGGGTTTAGTACTTGAACACAGGAATTTGTTGGGGAAGGGCAGAAACATTCCATCCAGAATGCTTTCTGTGGTTCAAAGCAAGTCACAAGCCAGCCTAGATTTAAGATCTCCTTCGTGGTAGGAAGAAATGTAAAATTACCATTGCAGGGTGGTGTGAGTGGAGCAAGGAGGGTGGGGTGGCTGATGGTGGCCGTTTGTGCCAACAGTTTTCCAGAACATACAAAAGTAAACCCCTTTGAATCACTAGGCCCGCGCTGTCAAGGACAGCCTTTGTTAATGTGGCAGGGTACTTCCTCCCTTTGTTTGTCTATGCACATACAGACGCAGATGCTTTCTATTTTTTTTGAAGACTGCAATTAACATTTTAGAATCAAATTTATGTTATGTTAGTGTGGCTTAATATTATCTTTTAGGGATGTTCCCAGCATTAGATTTTCCTTGAAAACACGTTAACTCTACGATGCAGAGGAAACCGGCAGAATGGGAGTTTCAGGAGCTGTGCTGGGCACGTCCACGCAGTTCCTTCATCTCACTTTCTTGGTAATTTGTGGGGTTAATTTGTAACAAAGCAAAAAATTCATTTGTTCTGGCAAAGGGTAAGACTCAGTGAGTCCTGGAATTGAAAACCAGACCCTGTGCTCTCCAGCCTCGGAGCCTGCTCCTTAAAGGAGGCAGAAAAGCCCTGAGCTGTCTGTGTACTGATGGGTTAGAACACACCCATCCCTGCTGGGACGTTTCATTTTTATAATTTGCGATCTTCTGCACCTTTTGAAAACTTCTTATTTTTCACCAACACATGGTTCTGTATACTGCATGGGCACAGTGATTCCAGAGGCTCAGATTAAATGGCCACCTTCTTTTATTCTCAAGTAACCTAGGGACAAAAGGAAATCTTCCAGAAAAATGATGTGGAGTGTGTAGATCTACTCGGGTTAAAAATAAGGTCAAAATTTTCAACTACAATAATTTCAAAAGGCCACAGATCTAAGTTTGTCTACTTTGATCTAGCAGAAATGGAAAATAGCTGTAAGTGAGAACTTTATTGGCTGAATCCCCAAGCAGGCCATGTGATGGAGTGCTGACCACTGTGTCCCCTGTATGTAGATAGGCACTCTGTGGCCTCAACAGAACACTCGCATAGGCCACCGTCCCTGTGGGCTGGCCAGCATGCAGCTCTCCTTCTGGGAGGCCATTCACTTGCCACATCTTTGTGAGGTATCTGCTGTGTCCTAGGCTTAGACTTGGGTAGCAAGCATAGCCCTGAAGCTGTGGAGCTTACCATCAGGGTGGGGAGCTGGGCATGTGGACAGGTAACTCAGTGCCAGGAGCGTGGACCAGTAACGCGACACTGGGTGTGAACAGGTAACGCAGTGTTGGAAGTGCTGTGTCTGAAGACAGTGTTTTGTGGGCCGGTGGGGCCCTGTCACACCTGGTTTTGAGAAACACAGTGGTTCTTTTCAAGGATCTGAAGGGCAGCCTGGAATCCGCTGGGTAGGCATCACAGGAAAGCTTCATGGCTGAGTCTGGAGGTGACAGGAGCTGACCCTGGAACGTGAAGGGTCTGGTATATTGAACACCTCGGCCCGAGGCCATGGGAAACACTTGAATAGCTTTAAACAACCAAGTCACATAATTGGGTCTGCACTTTGGGGAGCTCACGTGTGAATCCAGTTTGCGCACTTTGTCTCAATTTTTTAACCTGTAAATTGAAAGGGACAGTCTACCCTTTAAAGCTCCTTCCAACTATAATATTCCATAAATTTTTCCTATTCTGGTAAACCTTAATTCCATGCTGATTTCCAGATCTCTTGGGCAGCAAGGCCTGAGATTATAACCAGTGCTTAAGGAGGTGAGTTTTGTGGGGCTGGGGTGTGTGGGGACAGGTGGGCAAATAAGGAAATGGGAGGCTTGTGGGCTCCTCTGATTGGCTCCTGGGAGGGGGCTGGTGGACGGTTTTATCTTCTCAGTGAGTGGGGAGCATGTACCTTGCCCGCTTCTGGCAGGGATGATGCCTGATAGTTACTGCCCCCAAATTAAAATGATAAACACCAACATATTTAAAGTTCAAATGATTCCAGGGTTACCTAGCAGTGGTTATGGGCGTGTATGTGTGAAGCAAAATTGGCAACGTCTTGGTAGCTGCTCATACTAAGTGATGGATACAAAAGGGTCCCTTATCTAATTTTCTCTACTTTGGTATGTTTTTGAAAATTTTCATAACAGAAGGTAAAAAGAATAAATAAATAAAATGCTCCCACTTGTTACCTAAATTCCTTATTTACTTTTAGCTCAAGTGGACAGTGAGTCAGATTCTCTCATTAAGCTATATTGAAGCAAATAGTTTCAGAACTACAGTGTCTGAACACTAACACTTTGGTTGATATTTAAAATGTTCCAGACTGCTTTAAGATTATGTAGGTAATGGGAGGAAAGATCTACACCCAAAGGAGGGGCAGGCCGACTGGCGTGGGCAGGGCACTGCGGCTCTGGGCTGCCTCTGTCCTGAGAGGCAGGCTCTGGTCAGCAGGGTGAGATAGAGAGGTCGCTGGCTTTGGAATCAGACAGAACAGACTCAGCAGTGTGGAAGGACAATGGTGAGAAAACACAATAGGTAGCATTTATGCAACCCTGACTGTGCGCCCGGCACTATGCTAAGCTCTCTATGTACTTTACATCATGCAGTTATAATAGTTGCCCAGTTAGTTAGATGCAGCTGTTTTATGGATGAGGAAGTGGAGCTCAATGAATTATGTAATTTGTCCACAACTACATGGATCTGTAATTCCTGGTAATAGTTGAGGTACATAAACATCTGAAGTCTAGTGGCCGGGGGAGTGGGGGTTGCAGGTTGTATCTCAGGGTTAGTTTGGATGCGTGTTAACAGAAAAAAGCAATGTAAAAACAGAAACAGAACAGCTCAGAACAAAGCAATTTGCTTCCTTCCCCCCCTGTGAGTGACCCAGAGATAATCAGTCCTGGGTACTGTCTGGGCCCCAGGGGTCTTCCTGCCCCCCTGCAAAGGTCTTCCATTCTTGAGGGCACCTCATGGTCCAAGGCCCCTGATGGAGAAAGGCAGAAGGGTCGGGAGAAGGGTGCCCACCCCTTTAAGGGAGCTCGCCAGGAATTGCACGCATCTTTTCTGTTTCACTGTGATGGCGACGACTCGTCCCACATGTGGACTGAGCAGGTTACAGGAAACTCACATGTGGCACGTAGGAGACCCGAAAGGAGGCTGAAAGCAAATTCTTTACCCCCCACGGCCCTGTACCTACTAAAGGGCACACCAGCGCTGAAGATGGAGGGTGTGGGGCATGCGCAGTGGAGCCCACGTTCCGTCGTATTCCAGAGCTTTGTCTCCACGGGCATGAGATGAGCATGGTGACCCTTCTCAGAAGACCTTCCACTTCTGAACTTAGTGTTCAGGAAACGCACGTTCCTTCTCTCCGGTTAGAGGTGGTCAAGTGGGTGGCAATGGTTTGTGCCCTGGAGACTCTGCCTGGAGACTCAGCGCCACCAGAGCCGGCCCTGCTGTGTCCATGGTGGCAGCTGCCAGGTGTGACACCCACAGAGGGTCTGCCACGTGCTTCATGGAGTTGGGGGCACGGCACCTTCTTGGCCACAGTGGAGTTATGGAAAGTGTTCACATTATAAGGATTTTGCACATAAAATTGTATAATACGTAACAAACTCAGAGCCAGTTACAGGAATGGTCAGGACTGAGGGAGACGTACTTTAGAGTTGGGTGCACCTGACCTTTGGGAGCTGTTTCCCACCCCCAGGATTTCAGTCTGTTTTCTGCAAAACTGGGATCAGCTGAGCATGGGGCTGGCGGGACAGACTATCAGTGTCTGTCCATTTGACTTCAGATATTTATGTACCTCAGCTATTCCCAGGAATCCACGTCAGTCTGTGAGTTTTCCTTCTTGTAAAATGACAGATGACAAGGACAGACACTTCCATGAGTTATTCTTGAAATAGTGATGTGAGTGTGACAGTGTTGTGGTTTGAGTGTCCCCTCTAAAACTTACGGTGAAATTTAATTGCCGTTGTGACAGTATTAAGGAGAGGTATCATTAAAAGGGTTAGGCCATTAATCCAGGCAGATTAATGCTTTCATCAAGGGGGTGGGATCTTGATAAGGGGGGTTGCCCCCCACTCTCCCCCTTCTCTGCCTTCCCCCACCCCCTACCTTCCTTGCCCTCCCCCACCCTCCCCTGCCCTCCTCAACCGCCTTCTCCCTCCCCACTTTCCTTGCCCACCCTCCTCCTCTCCTCCCCTCCCCTGCCCTCTCTCGCCCATGCTTTCTGTGGTGGGGTGACACAGCCCACCATCCCTCACCTTATGTGGGGCTCTCAGTGTTGTACTTGTGGGTCCCAGAAACATAAGATGTAAATCTCTGTCCTGTAAGTTACCCAGGCTCACGTGTCCCGCTATGGCAGCATCAAGTGGAGGAGACGGACATGGTCATGTGTACCATGAATGTGCCTTCCAAGGTCACAGGCGAAGTCGGGCAGCAAATAGCCCAACATTGTGTCTTACATGAGCTCACGGAAGAGACCCAGGGTGAATTTCCCCTGAGCTAACCATGGCTTCACGTCTGTTTCTGCATTTCCTTCAGCCACAGGTGTTTGCTTCCCGCACGCCTCTTCCTCGTGGGCACTGGGTCAGGGTGGGGAGACCCGGGGAGTGTTGTCATTCATTATCTAGAGCTGCTCAAAACGCCTGAGCTGCACATTGGCAAATACATTCTCAGGCTAATAGACAGTCAAATAATAACATTTGTTACATCATTCTAAATTAGTTTTTCAAAAAACACAACATTTCTGGGCTCTTGAGGCATCTTAAAATTGATAGTGTGACGTAATTTCATCAGTAGCATATTTTTCCTTTTTAATGTACGGTTTCTTAGATTCGATGAAATGCAGCATATGAGTAGGGCTCTGGTGTTTCTTGTGTGCTTTCCTGTGCCTTGTTTATTGGATTCTTCTATGAGGAAGGGCAGGTGGTTCCCCAGTGTGGAGAGGGGACGGGACTGTGAGTGGTTAAGCAGATTATGGGCAACGGCATATGGCAGGGCCAGGACTCACACACAGCTGTGATTCCTACTCCAAGCTGTGGTCTGCCCCCGTGCCCGATGTCTCTTCCACACACACATGTGCAAACACAATAGAGGTCAAACTTTCTTTAGTTAGGAGCCTGTTTTTATGAAAACAGTTTCTACTTTCTAGTGATTTCAAACTAGGCCAAGAGTGGCCAGCTATAAATTTTTAGGAGTACAACACAAAAAGTCCTCCAAGCCAGCTGTTCACAAACCAGATTGCCTGTGGGGAAGCCGCATTAGCTGGGGAGCAGAACCTGCCACGTGGGAGGTAAAGCTACACACTTCTCCAGTGCCAACACACTTCTCACTGACCACACTTTGGAGGCAGGTCAGATCCGAGGAAAGGCAGATGGCCTCCAGCTCTCACTCGGAGCAGTGGAAATGCCTCCCCAGCCCGGGGCAGTGGCCAGAGCATGGTCAGAGAGCTGGACGTTTGGATCCTAACCAATAGCTGTGGAACCTTGGACAAAATAGGTATCCTTGCCTAAAAGTAAGAATCACACCTTGCAGGGCTATTGTGAGAGTTAGGGTAGGTGAGGCATCCGGCAAATGGTAAATGATCAGGGGCAGTTACTTTTATTACCTGCAGACCCTCGAGGAAGCACAGCCCTCAGGACGCCCTCAGGGAGGGTGTGTTTCTCCAGAGACCCAGCTCTCCCATCAGGCACCACGACGGACAGCCCACTCAGCCTTGCGGGCTGGTTGGGTTTCCCTCTGAGAAATATCACCAGACACTCAGCCCTTTGCCGCACCTCCTCTCCTGCGAGCTGCTCTGTGTGTCACCCTTGACGGCTGCTCCCCGTCACGCACACCTCTCTACAGCCAAACCCTGATTAGCTGAGACCAGCAAACTGGAACGCTTCCATGGCTGTCGGTTTTCCCTACGGACATCATTTGGAGGAAAAGAGAAATGACAACTGAAGTTTTTAGAAAGAAAATCAGAGAACTGAAGGAACCATGTAGTTCTCACCTTCAATTTTACTGCCAAGAGAAGGAGCCAGAATCTGGGCTGAGCTTCTGGGTAAGAGCAGGGCCAGGGGCTTTGTGGTCTGCCCTCCTTTCTTCTGGATCATGGCCCAAGGAAGTGGCGTTTGGCATCCGCACTGGTGGTGATGCTTTCAGCTTTTGCCATGACACTGCAGGTCTCAAATTCAAATGCCTGAGAGGGCTGAGTGATGCTAGGATGAGTGGGGAGACTGGTGTCATTGGGAGGTGGTGGTAAACCACAGCTCACAAACAGAGCCTGTGTCCCCTCTGAGGAGGCATCTAAACAAACAAGTTCTTTTAAAAAAAGAGCAGGGCTCGGCGCCTGTGGCTCAATTGGCTAAGACTCCAGCCACGTACACCTAAGGTGGCGGGTTCAAATCCCCAGCCCGGGCCACCAAACAACAATGATGGCTGCAACCAAAAAATGGCTGGGCATTGTGGCGGGCACCTGTGGTCCCAGCTACTTGGGAGGCGGAGGCAGGAGACTCGCTTGAGCCTAGGAGTTGGAGGTTGCTATGAGCTGTGATGCTATGGC
>CAUYQV010150503.1:0-45306 GCA_963574575.1 Galagoides demidoff | reverse complement strand
TTTTTGAGACAGAGCCTCAAGCTGTCCCCCTGGGTAGAGTGCCATGGCTTCACTGCTCACAGCAACCTCCAACTCCTGGGCTCAAGTGAGTCTCCTGCCTCAGCCTCCCAAGTAGCTGGGACAACTGGCGCCCACCACAATGCACAGCTATTTTTTGGTTGCAGCCATTATTGTTGTTTGGCGGACCCAGGCTGGATTCGAACCCACCACTTTAGGTGTATGTGGCTGGTGCCTTAACCACTTGAGCCACAGGCGCCAAGCCAGTTATGATTTATTTTCATGTCTCTTCATAAAAAAGATTATTTTGGAATTTTTCATTTTTATACTGTCCAATTTAGTTTTATTAAAAAGGTATATTGGCTTCACAGCCAATATGAGTTATAGAGCATTTCCTTTTTTTGTTCCTATTTTCTGGAAGAAGTTTTATGAGAATGAAATAATCTGCTCTTTAAAATTGCTCTTTAAAAGTTAATGGAAATTGGATCAGCACCCATAGCTCATCAGTTAGGGTCTGACCACATACACCGGACCTAGGTGACAGGTTTGTTTTTTTTTTTGAGACAGAGCCTCAAGCTGTACCCCTGGGTAGAGTGCTATGGCATCACAGCTCATAGCAACCTCCAACTCCTGGGCTCAAGCGAGTCTCCTGCCTCAGCCTCCCTAGTAGCTGGGACCACAGGTGCCTGCCACAATGCCAGGCTATTTTTTGGTTGCAGCCATCATTGTTGTTTTGGCAGGCCAGGATGGATTCAAACCTGCCACCTTAGGTGTATGTGGTTGACGTCTTAGCCACTTGAGCCACAGGTGCCGAGCCAGGTGACAGGTTTGAACTCAGGCTAGGTTGACAAACAACAAAGACAACTAGAATAAAAAAACTAGCTGGACATTGTGGTGGGCACCTGTAGTCCCAGCTATTTGGAAGCTGAGGCAAGAGAATTGCTTAAGCCCAAGGTTTGAGGTTGCTGTGAGCTGTAATGCCACAGCACTCTACTGAGGTCAACATAGCGAGACTCTGTTGCAAAAAAATAAAAGTTTATGGAAATTATCTGCAGATACATAGTTTGGGCCTGTTGAAGTTTTAAAAATATTTAATTCTTTTATAATTATGCAAATATTAAGAGGTGTTTTTTTTTTTTTTTAAACAGTTTCAAGCTATCACCCTGAGTAGAGTGCTATGGTGTTATAGCTCACAGCAACCTCCAACTCTTGGGCTTAAGAGATTCTCTTGCCTCAGCCTCCCAAGTAGGTGGGACTACAAGTGCCCGCCACAACATCTGGCTATTTTTTGTTGTTGTTGATGCAGTTGTCATTGTTGATTTTAACTGGCCTAGGTTGTGTTAGAACCCACCAGCCTCAGTGTATGTGGCCTGTACCCTACCCACTGAGCTATGGGCTCTGCCAAATATTAAGAGTTTTATTTCATCATGAATCTATTTTGGCTAGCTACATTTTTTTAGAAGTTTGTTCATTTTATTTGTTTTCAGATGCACTTGAATAAAGTTGTTCTTAGTACTTTCATTATTTTATTTTCTAATCCATCTGGTTTTATTTTCTAATCCATCTGTAGTTATGTATACCTTTCCAGGCTTATATTTGAGTCTGTTTTCTTGGTGAATCTCAGCAGAGGTCTGCCTCTTTTCTTTTTTGCCTTTACTTATCCTCTTTATGTTTGTTTTCTATTTAATTGATTTCTGCTTTTTATTTTAATCTCACTTTTAGTTTTTTTGACTTATTCTTTCCTATTGTAAGCATTTGGCAATATTAATTTTGGTGGTATGTTTCTGGTAAAATTTTCAATGCTTTTAGTTTAAACTTTTCTGTGCATTTGTGATTTAGGTAAGCCTTTTTGCAAGGAACATTTTTCAAGTGTTGGGAGGGGATGGATTCATTTTGTTTTTGTTTTTCAGCCAGCATATTCTCTGTATTTTAGTGGGAGAGGTTAGATCATTTACATTTATTGTAATCACAGATATGTTTGAATTTGTTTCTTCTCATTTTATGTTATTAATCTTCATTTAATACACTTTGATGTTTCTTATTGCCATATATACTTAACTAAGTCAAGGTTAATATCTTAAACCTTTCTACCAAATGCTGCAGGAAATTTGCAACATTTTAACATTGAATGCTACTTTTCCTTATATTTATTGTAGTCCAGGATTTAAATTCTTTTTATTTTTTTTAGCTCTCAAATTATAAATTATTTTTATTATGTCATAAAGTTTTTGCTTGTTTAGATTTATAAATGTTTATTAATTTGCTTTCCTGTTATTCTTTTGTATTCTCATAACATCTCTCTAAGTTTATTTTCTACTTCCTGGAGAACATTCTTTAGAAATTTCCTTAATGGATGTGAATTTTCTAGTTTCTGTTTATCTAAAATTTTCTGTTTTGCTCTGGCTCTTAAAATATGACTTTTCTGGGTACATAGTTCTAAATTAAATAGTTATTTTCTGTCATCTTTTTGAAATATTATTCAGTTGTCTTCTCTACCATTAATGTTGAGAAATTTGCTATTATTCTCAGACTGTCATTTCTTTTTAGGTATGTTCTCTTTTCTTGCTGAATAATTTTGAAGTTTTCTATTATATTTGGTATTTTGTGCTTTTACTCCAATGTATTTGGAAATGACTTTTTCTGTTAGCTCTAATTCTCTCCAAAAATCAGTGTGTGACACACAGACTTGGAGTCAAGTTGTTTATTTGGAGAAATTAGGCCTGGGGAAAAGAAAAATGGGACTAGGAAAAATGAAATAAGGAGGGAGGCTCAATGCAAGGGTGCATTGTTGAGGTGGTCACTTCTGGGACTCTTGAGGTCTTTATATACACCTCAGAATGCTATGCACTAGGGGAGCACCTACCCAGCAGTTTCTGTTCCCTGGTGATCTAGGGTCATTCCATGAAGTGTCAACCTCCTTGAAATTTCAGGATTGGTACACATGTGGGTGTTCATCAGGTTTCCACATGTCTCAGAAAAGTACCAAGACAAGAAAGCAAGGGATATGAGGTCTGCTACACCTGCAGAAAGATGGTTGCTGCAATAACTATTACAGTGAAAAGTAGCCAAGATGTGAGGCAGCACACCAGTGTCCCATACTTGCACTTTTTATCCTTTTAGGGTTTTTTGTTGTTGTTGTTGTTGTTTTTGAAACAGGGTCTCATTTTGTTGCCCTTGGTAGAGTGCGTGGCATCGCAGCTCACAGCAACCTCAAACTCTTGGGCTTTAGAGATTCCCTTGCCTCAGCCTCCCAAGTAGCTGGAACTACAGGCACCCACCACAACACCAGCTATTTTTTGTTGCAGTTGTCATTGTTGTTTAGCAGGCCTGGGCCGGGTTTGAACCCACCAGCCCTGGTATATGTGGCTAGCATCCTACCCACTGAGCTATGGGTGCCAAGCCTATCCTTTCAGTTTGAGGTATGCTGTGCATCTTAACTCTGTATATTTTTTTCATAATTTCTGAACATTCTCACACATTACCTTTTAAAATACTGCCTTTCCTCCATATCCTCTCTCTCTTTGTCTCTCCTCTCTTCCTCCTTCCCCCTCCGTCATCTACTTTCTCTGTGGGACTTTGATTAGGCAGAATTTAGACATTCTAATTTCCAACTTATGTAGCTTAAAAAAATTTTTTTTTAGCTTAAATTTTTTTTTGTTTTTTAAGAGACAGAATCTCACTTTGTTGCCCTTGGTAGAGTGCCGTGGCCTCACAGCTTACAGCAACCTCCAGCTCCTGGATGTAGGCAATTCTCTTGCCTCAGCCTCCCGAGTAGCTGGGATTATAGGCACTCACCACAATGCCTGGCTATTTTTTTTGTTGCAGTTTGGCCGGGCCAGGTTCACACCCACCACCCTTGGTATATGGGGCCAGCTCCCTACCCACTGAGCTCTGTACTCACAGGCGTGGCCTAGCTTAAATGCAATTGTCTTAAAGACAATGTTTTCTATGGCCCTGTATGGCTGTGCTGCATCCTGGGCAATGTCTTCTGCTGTATCTCCCAGTTCAGCTAGTGTGTGTGTTTGGGCCCCTGTGTTTGGATTCTCTTGCTATATTGGTGGATTTCTGTCTGTGGTTCCTGCTGTGTCTCCTCCACGGTGCCTTGCCTGTTCAGGGAGTTGTGGAGCACTGGCTGTGGGCTTGCTGTTGGGTCTTCACCTGTATGACTCCTGTGAGCCTGTACTGAGCATGTCTTCATACGTCCCATGGGACTTCAGACTTAGGGACCTTGGTGGGAACAATAGGGTCCTCCCAAACATTTTCCACATCCTCATCTTTGAAGCCCATGAACATGTTAACTTTACATGGTAAAATGGACTTTGCAGGTGTGATTAACTTAAAGAGGCTGAGCTGGGGAGGATATTGCATGCAGTTTGGGTGGGTCCAATGTAATCACAAAGACCTTTAAAAGTGGACAAGGGAGACAGAAGCCTGGAGTGTGGCCACTGCAAGATGTGAGATCTCCAGTTGACTCACAAAACATGAGAATATAAAAAATAATTAAACATATAGGAAAAATACTGACCAAACCTAAAAATAGATAACTTGGAAAATATTTCCAGCTTGTATAGGAAAATGTGTTTGTTATCCAAACTAATGAGCATAAATGAAATCTCTGAATTTAAGTACATAAAATTTCCTTAGCAGGAAATATATACAAACATCAAATGATGACTAATATTGTTATTTATGAGTGAAATTGTATATAACAGACCAATATAATGCCTTTTATACTTAATAGGATAGCAAAACATCTGAAGTGTTAGAGGTGAAGGTGGTGCCCTGCTCACAACATGCATAATATAATAGGTGGAATGTTCTTGAAGTTAGTTTGTGAAAAATAACAAATATACATACACACTGACAAACAAAAATACCTTTGATGAGAATCCTACTTCTGAGAATTTAAATAAGAACTTTATGCGAAATTAAAAAGATGATTAGTGTAGTATTTATATATAGTAGCAAAATGTTGGTATCTCAATATTCTACAATAAATTAATAATTAAAATAAATTTAGAACACATAATTGAAAATATTTGTGAAGTTTATGTAACATAAAAATGTTGTATAGTAACAAATACAAAAGTAAAGTATATATTACTAATATATAATCTTGAATATTTATTCAAGATTAAAACACTATAAAAGTTATATTCTTTTTTTCTGCAGCAGAAAAAAATGGAAACAGTTTGGTACTTTGGGATAATGGCATTAATTTAATTTCACATAATTAACCAAACATTAATTTTAAAATGTACTAATATTATTAAATATTGCATATTTGACATAAAAATATGTTAATCATTATGATTGGTATGGATGGTATTAAAAGGCTTTGCAAGTGTCATTTCCTGTCTCCCAACCCCAAACCCAAAGTACCCCTCAGCCTCTGACCCTGTAGTACACACAGGTAGGTGATGATAGCTTCCTGTCCTGTGTATGGGCTTTGCCATGAGTGGGGGAAGCAGGTGGGCAGTGCTCCTGGGAGCCAGGACCAGTTCCATTCTCCCCACCAGTGTGGTCAGGTATGTGGCTGGCCTGCCAGTGCTGGGGCTTGGCTTATACTTCAGTTCCCACTGAAACTGTTGGGATTAAATTTTTTTTTTTTTACTTCTTTCCCTGTATAAGGCTGTTTAGGTACTTGTTTGCTAAGATATTTGTGTGGAATTGTGAAGATATAGTTGGAATTGTTGGTGTCGCCATCAGGTGGGATACGTTCCAGGACATGCTCAGGTGTGCCACTGCCCAGGCTGTTGCAATACACTGAAATGGGACATTTACCTGGAATTAATCTCAAACAGTATGATGGATGCACTTCTCATAGACTTGGATGTTTCTCTAGACTCCCCACATAGTCAAATCCTCCTCCCCACAAAATCAAAGGGACTAAATCAAGGTTATAGGTGAGAATTATAAAGGGGGCCATGGTAGAATGTCACTAGAAATTCAACCCCTCGTCTGAGACTCAGCATCTCAGCATAGGAAAGGAAAGAATGTTTAGTCTGCTCCATTCTCAAACATAATGTCCAGGAACTATTTAAAGAAACAGTTGGATAACCTGTAAACCTGACATTCAAATAGTCTTGTTAATTAAAGCCCTTAAATCGTTTCAGCCATGTATGTACATCTCAAAGGCAGAGCACAAATACCTCACTTGTTGACTGTTTATTGATCTGTTTCATTTTAATGTACTACTTTAATAATAATATAACAACTGTTCTGTACAAGTACAAGCCAGACACTGAGCTGAGCACTTACAAGGTTTAACTAATTTAATTTTCCTGACAGCCCCTGACAGTCAGGAAATTCCTGACAGTAATTGTGTGATTACTGTTTCTATGTGCAATTTTCAGAATAGAGACTTGGAAAGGCTTGTTAACTTGCCTTAGTAAGTGAAAGCCTTTGTCAATTCCAAGACTTTGTAAATGGCATGCTCTAATTTGAACCACCCAAGTACTTAACAACACACTGAATGATGTTGTGCCTAACAGGAACAGAACTCTGACAAGTCATGATGGAAGTCCAGGCATTCTGGCATGGACATTCTTACGTTTTTCTTACCAGGGTGGTCCTGGTGTCTGGACTCTGCTGTGTCCCCTGACCCACTCACACTGCTTTTGGCTGTGAGATGTTACTGAGGGGAGGACATATGTGTGTATCAGTGCCGTGTGGCATTGCTGAGATGGTATGAGATATTTTTCCTGGACACACACCTTATTCTGTATCTATCCCAGGAGGTAGAATACAACTATTGGGAAGCTATTTATGAAACAGAGGATGTAATTAATGCCATGGATCTGTGGAAGATCTAAACATTCTAAAGACAGATTAAGTTAGCTGAAGAACAGAATCGACAGTCATCATCACTCCTTAAGTTATTACTGAATATATCTCATCTACAACATGAAAACGTTCACCTTTTACAGTCAGCACAAGACCAGTGGGCATGGTCTCCGCTGGGGCAACATGAGAGCTCTGTAACCAGACAGCAGGGATGACCTATAGCCTTACAGACCAAGTTCACACCACTGCATCTTTTCCCTCCCTCCTTCCACCCACCAACACTTCTGGCTCTGCTGTTCTGCAAGGAGCTCCTGCTTGGTGCTGGGGTCTCAGATCTCCACGCTGCTGAGGAAGGAAGAATTTGAGGAGCTCAAGATGAAGCGTGGCTTTCCCCACAGTGAAACCAGCTGGCTTTCACCTTGATAGCTGGTTCACCAGCTGGACAAAGAGGAAATGGGACTTTCAGCTGGGAAGATTTCTAGAGGGTTCCATTACTTGCCATCAACCCACTGGTGGCTGGATCATCAGTGCCTTCTTTCCAGAAAGAAAGGACCAAGTAAACTTCCATAGATTCATGAGAAGTTTGGCTCATTTCTGACCTATTGAGGATAATGAAAAGAGCAATAATATGAATGGACTAGAACCACTCAACAGCTAAAGCAACAAACTACACTTTGCTTTTTGACTACATGATTTGGATAAAGATGCAAGCTCTACCATGATGAGGTGTTACAGGAGCCAAGTATGATGGTTGGAGTAGAGGTCTCAGGTGAGTGGGTGGGCAGCACCACAGACAGGACCATTCAGGAAGCTGATCAGGGTGAGGACAGTGCTGTAGCTCTCACAGAATTTGTTAAGGTTTTGGAGAAGGTGGACATTGAGCAGAAAATGAGCATCCGATTTCTTCACTAAGGGATGAAACTTTCTAGTATTTAAGAACTGGAACTTAAGAGTCCTCCTGTCTTCCAGTCCTATCTCTACTCCATCATTCCTCTCATCCCCACTGGTATTGCGTGGAAACCCCAAATATGTTCTATCAACACAAACCAGCCCTTAGTATATAAGCAGGGCATTACAGAATGGTACACCCACTCTATTTCTGTTCATTATCCATTTACTAGTTCTCCATTTATAGGTATCATCTTCTGCTAATGAATGCCACACATCCATCCAGTCTGAGAAAGTGAGAGGCTGTCATGCCAAGATTGAGCTAGCAAAGCTCTTCCACTGGATGTACCTTTGGCATACTTTTCATCCTCTTTATATGACCTTTGCTTCCTAATTCTCTTGTCACCCCACAAACCATTCATTGAGTCTTACAGTCCCTCTCCTTTCTACTGAGTCTCAAAATCTTCTCTGTTCTACGTGGCACCCCAGACCATACCTGTTAAATATATGTCTGACTTGGCAGGATAGTTGGTGGTCTGGCAGTTTTTAACACCATCACACATCAATGTGTCCCTGGGATGTTGCCTCTCCAGGAGCTTTTGAGTAACTAACATTTCTTTCTGAAGAATGAGACCATCTCATTCTATTGAACATCTTATCCCTTGCACTCTATTCTGTCATCAGAGAGCTGCTGGGTAGAGGTATCCTCTTCAAAGGTGGCCTTGGTGAGACATGGAGAGCCAAGTCTTGCTGAGTCCTCTTTACCTGTGGCCTTTCATTCTCAACTTGTGCACCTTCATGGCTCCTTTTACCAGCACAGTGTTGATTATTCAGAAGACAGCCATGTGTCTGCAGGGTTGCTTAGTTGGGGGAGAGCAGAACAGAATGGCTGCTCTGACATTATGCTTGGGGACTTTCTCATGGCTTCTTGAACAAGGAGGCTGTGCCCCCTCTCCAGTGCCTGCACCCATACCTGTGCAGCGTGGTTCAGGCTTCAGTGTTGTGTGCACTGGAATATTTTCTACTTCACGTTTCCAAGTAGAGAGATTATTGTTACAGAAGTGCCCGATTTAACCTAGTCCAAAAGATTTAAAGATTGTCCTTAGTGTCTTGAAGTT
This sequence comes from Galagoides demidoff, assembly GCA_963574575.1. Taxonomy (NCBI): domain Eukaryota; kingdom Metazoa; phylum Chordata; class Mammalia; order Primates; family Galagidae; genus Galagoides; species Galagoides demidoff. Next base: position 36,517 of record CAUYQV010150503.1, on the reverse strand, counting down.
TTACACAAAATTCTTTTTGAATTTTATACTTGACAAAATATTAATGCTAGAAGCCATAGTCAACCCCTAATGTAGGTCCAAAGCATTGACTGTGTTTTATCATTAGCTGCCTGGTTATATTAGCTCCCTAGTTCTAGTAGACCACTGCTAATCCCTTGGAAACAAGGAGTCTTCTGCTGGTGGCTCAACCTAAGGTGGTGAAGGACCCTCTTGAATATCCTTTGCCTTTCAGCCCCTCTTGCTCCTCCGGCCTCGCCCCCTCCCCCCCCAGGAATGCGAGGGACGTGCCGGACAAAGACTTAGAGACTTTCCAGAACCCCCCACCCTCCCAGGGACGCGAGGGACGTGCCAGGACGTGCCAGACTTAGAGACTTTCCAGAACCCCTCGGTTGCCCAACCGCAGCTTGCAAACCTTGCAAAATTTTCCAAACGGCCATAAAACAATTTCCTTTCCTCCTTCAGGCCCAACCACCCTCACCTCACCAGACTGTAACAGCTGCTCGAAGTCCTTCCCCTGAGCGGCTGAGGGACCCTGGCGCACCAGCAATAAACCAGCCTCTTGCTTTTGCATCGACCTACGTGTGGTGTCTTTCTCTGGGGCTGTGACCCTAAAAAAGACCCCGTTTGGGTCTAGTGACAATCAACTTATGTGTTAAAGAAGACAATGGGATTTGAAGAAAACTTATAAGTTTTCCAATAAGATATTAAGTGATGTTCATACTGTGTACATTAACAGCAAATCAATATTTTGGCCAGCAATAATCAGGACCCTTTTCTGCACAGTTCTCAGCTTCCACAGTTTTCTATACATGTTGAGAGTGGTTTTCCAGTCTCAAAGTTCACTTATCTTTCCATTCCATCATGTTCACTGCCAGGACCAAAGTCTTTGGCCCTCTAAAGGTTTACTGAAAAACCACTGACATGAGGCAGATTGAGTAATAGAAGAAAAGGGCATACAAAATTATTTGCTATGTGTACATGGGAGCCTTCCAAGTGAAAACTCACCCCCCAGTGAGATACAGAAGTTTATAAAGAATAGAGGATTGGATTGTTGCAAAGCACGTTTTACTGGCAAGACAGGTTACAGGAGGGAGAAAGGAAGAAGCTTGTCTAGCAAAGGTGGTCTTGTTATGTAGCTCACAAGTAGCAGCTATCAGAGAGAAGAAATAGATGGCAAATGTTTCATTTTATGAATTTTAAAGGTGTCATGTTCTCGGTCACTCTTTCCTAAATTGGATAAGTAAAGACCTAGTTGCATTGTTGAAGATTCTCTACAGATTCTCCACAAATTTTCCCTGCCTAGGGTGAATAAGAAAAGACCTAGTTGCATTTAGCGATTCTCTACAAAATTCCACCCACCTCAACAAAAACAGCTTTGCAGATATTTTGGTCTTCTGGACCTGTGGCAGCCACTTCAAAATATCTCAAAGAAATATATTTTGGGGTAAAATATTTTGATTTCTTTTCTCACCAAAAGGATTTTCTCAGTTCTGGTAATTCCTTTAAAGTCTAGCCCTCCTGTGCCTCACGGTCTTCTAGGACAAAATATCTCAGCCAAATTTACTCATGGAACTCACACAAAGTAAGCTTCTGTGGAAAAAGAGATCTTTGGAGACCTAACAAAAATAAGGTGTTGGTCCACAGATAACTGTCTAACGTTGGATAGGGCAGTCTTTTAGGAGAAGTAGGTGGCAACATGAGTGAAAGGGACCAAAGGCTGATGACTTCTCCAGGAGCCACATTCTGGATTCACAGTCTCACTGAACACATGCTCTACACATCTCCTCACACCCCCAAGCGCCTCTTGTCTCTAGAGGAGAAAACTCTCATTTACAGCTTGCAGATCCTAGGATACCTCAACTAAAACAATGATGGTTTGGTTCTTAAATCATGAAATTAAACAGCTGCACAAATGACACTTCCTCAATCATCTATTTAATCAAGAGCCACGTGTTAAAACTCACTAAAAATAAAACCTATAACCAAGGATTTATGACATTACCTTATTAGAAATAGATAAGCCCAATTTCCTTCATCATAAATAGTTGAACATGCACGGAAAAGTATAAACTAATTGTAGTTGAAATATGGAAATATTCAAACTCTAGTCAATATTTAGAGAATACCTGCTAGTTGTATGCTTGACTCTACAGATAAAAGTCCTTGCCCATAGGGGCCAACAGACAGGGATATCAACAGTTTACAAGGCATTATCTCAGAAATGATTGTACAACATTGTGATGTGGAGGTCACAAACATAAAGAAATTATCCCTGGGGAAGAGAAAATAGCTTCCTTCAGGCTGACCCAATTGTGAGCTTCTCACTCATTGAGAATTTTTGTTTTCAATGACTTTTCTCTAGTCCAATTTACATTCTAATAACCTGAATTCCAGATATGGGTCAGGAAGTCAGTGTCATGTCCATTTTAATATGTTCGTGATGTTCTTTACATCACTGTTTCCTGTGCGGCAGTTTTCCCATTTCAACCAATTTAAACTTTCCAAATGAAAATTGGAAAATTGGTAAAAATCCACATAACTCTTGTCTTAGCATAATGTCCATATTTTCTAAACACTAAGCACAGACATGAAGCCTAGTATGGATGAATGCACTTTGTGGAAATTCAGTTCGTCCCAAGTAGAGGAATACTCAATAAACCCCAGGCGAGGTTTTATGAGAAACATCTAACTACAGTGCCTTATCTTCTGTAAAGATAAAAATACTTCCACAAAAAGAATATTCTCTCATCTCAACTCTCAAACTTTGTTTACTTGATTTAGAATCAAAATTAAGTTTGGAAATAGAAAAGGCACTTCAGTTTTAGAATAATTTGTTAGTCAAGTGAAATCTAAATATTTGTCTTAATATTGTGCAACCATACTACTATTCTGAGTTAAGAGGTGATGTCTGAAATCAATCATCTTATCGGTGAAGATCCCTAAACTTTAGCCAAGAGTGGGAAAGATAAAGGTGCAAGGTTATGCTGAACAATTACTTTAATAATGTATACAAATTGCCCACCAAAGTGGATAAAAATATTCCAGTTCATTGCAGACGGCAATATCTTCGTTTTTGTTTATTAAAACCATTTTTGCAACTTCTCAACTCCTAATTGACTTTAAATATGTTCATTTTATTTTATTGCCTAAAAAGGTATTCTTAAAGGCCTGGTACGGTGGCTCATGCCAATAATCCTAGCACTCTGGTAGTCTGAGATGGATGGATTGCTTAAACTCAGGAGTTTGAGACCAACCTGAACAAGAGTGACACACCCCATTTCTTCTAAAAACCAGCTGGGCATTGGGGTGGGCACCTATAGTCCCAGCTACTTGGGATGCTAAGGCAAGAGAATCTCTTGAGCCCAAGAATTTGAAGTTGCTGTGAGTAATGATGCCATAGTACTCTACCCAAAGTAACAGAGTAACACTCTGTCTCAAAAAAAAAAAAAAGTACTTTTATTCTTAAATGAGATAATTAGGCCATCCATTGAAAGTATTTCATTTCCTTATTATCAGAAGAGAATATTTTTAAAAACCATTTGTCTTCCTATCATCATTTCACACAGTTATTTTAAAATGACTGCTCATTTCTTTTGATATTTTTGGCAGAAAAAATCATATATTCAACTTCATGTATACACTCTTTCAGGTCGGGGTCCATTTTCTCAGTCTGTTAACAACTCGAGTGAAGGTTAGCTATTATCCTTGGGGTACAACATAAGTAAGCAAACACAATTCAAATAAAACAGAATTACCTGCAGGAAATAACTGTTCTAGTACTAGCAACAAATAGCTCAACTCCAAGTTTGCCCCAGCCTCAAACACTTATTTTTGATGTTTCTTTCTCAACAAATCTGTGCAAATAGCCTTAGGGTTGTCTTAGTACATTGGTATCACTGTAACAAAATACAAAAACAAAAAACAAAAACAGAAATACATTTCTCACAGTTTTAGAGTCTAGAAGTCCAAGATCATGGTGCTGGCAGATTTGTTGTGGGGGGGAACCACTGCCTGGCCCATAGATGGCGCCTTCTCCCATATCCTGACATGTCAGAAAGGGACAAGAGGCCTTAGGGGGCCTCTTTTATAAGGGCAATAATTCCATTCAGATTAATGCCTAATTCGGACTAATTTCTAATCACCTCCCCAAAAGCTCCACCTCTTCATACAGTCACTTTAAGGATTAGGATATCAATAGCAAAGGAGACACAAACATTCAGATGACAGCAATGATCAAGACTGGGGATTCTCCAAGGACAATAATCTACACAACTGTTCTTCTTTGCACCATTGCTCCGGACTCAGGCACCTGTTCAAACAGGAAACTGGAGCATCACTCTATTCCTTGTCACCTGTGTTCATTCCTCAGCACTCCACAATCTCTCTTACCAATACTTCTCAGATCAGTCCAGACAGATAACCTCAGGTGACACAGAGGACCAGGAGGGTATTGCAGCTAACACCTAGTGCCCCTGAGACCTTGTTCATGTACAGCTCCTACTTGGTAAAAGACTCCTGTCTGGCCACAGGGTTCAGCAGGCCATCCAGACTGAGGCAAGCATAGTGCTTTACCCTATAGTAATTGCTACAGTTTGAGCGTATGAAATCAATATAAGAAAGAAAATTCTTCTTTCTTCCATGGTTTCCCATTAACAAAACAAAACAAAACAAAACAAACAAACAAACCCTGAACTCTGTTGCTTCGTTTCCTGTCACATTTATAGTGAAAGGGAAGGAGAGAAATAGATTCCAGAGATCAGCAGATAATCCTGTGGCTCACTCTTCAAATCTAATTGCTTAGAAAACATCCATATTCTTTCTACTGAATATGGAAATACTATAACCTCCCTGTTTTTTAATTAAACAATATTTCTTTGTGTGTATTTTTCTTACAACTGAAATAATCTCAACTCACATATGAAGGGTAGGATTCTGGGAACAATGTCAAGCATAAGAATTTGAAACTCTGCGAAGTAGGGCCATCTGGAGATTTTCCTGTGAGTTGTGAGGTGGGAGGTGATGGTGATAACCAAAGAGGGTAATAGAGTACAAGGATGACAGGGGAAAGTAAAAAGGGAACCCAAAACTCAGATGGTATCCTAAATAGAGGTATGTCAAGCCATTTTCAGAGCTCTAAGTATCAGAAGAACTGTAGATACCCCAGACAGAGAGGAGGTAAACAATCAGAGATATGAGGCAGCAAGTGTCAGAGATGTGACCGTTGGGGCATCAGATACTAGATAATGACTTGGCACAAGAAAATGAGCTGTTGTTGTTAGAAGTTAGTGAACAGAATCCTATCCTAATAAACCTAAGCAGAAGAACCAACTGAAACTGATTCCTTTAGCCATTATGTTCCTTTTGTGACGGCTCCTAGAATCTGGGACAGAAGTGAGCCAGCTGCGAGGACAGGTATGCACAGCTTTGACCCTTCTCCTCCTCACAACCACTTCAATTATCAATCTTTCTTGGCAGTTTCGATTTTAAGTGAGGTGGCTGAGCTTCATCATTAGCAACTTCTCCTTAACACAGACAAGGCTCTTTCAACCCTGTCAATTCCCAACTTCCAAACAAACTGAGTTCCAAATATTTGTTTGTGTGGTCTGAGAAAGCAATTTTTCAAAATGTCTATGTTTTTAATAGGTTTGGGGGGCTAATCTGAAAGTTCAACCACAAAGGAAATTGTTATAGGAAACTGCTCTGCATTGAGACTCAGGACTCCAAATAAATAGCTTCCCATCACAGTTTGGGAAGCCACCGCCCTTGCAAACAGAACATAGCGAGATCAAGCAAGTCCCTTCCCCTACCTTAGATCGCTAACAGCCAGCAGAAAGGAAACATGGAATACTCAGGTCATCTAGAACTGTATAACAAACTTTATGACTTAATATAAAAATATTTTACACTATCTTATAGTCCTGGGAGTCAAGAATATAGCTCTGCTGAGTAATTCTGCTCATATGAAGTTTTCTGGGGTCACTTGTGCCCAGTAGCCTGGTTCCTTAAAGAAGATCTAAGAGGCCTTCACTCACATGCCTGAAGGCTCTGCAAGAATGACCACAAAGCTGGACCAAGCCGGGTTCCTCTCCATATAGTCTCAGAGCCTCTTTCTATGGTGTTTCCAGTAGGATGGTTTGACTTCACACATGACAACTTAGGACTCCAAAAGAATAAGGCAGAATTTGCTGGTCCCCTCAAATGTGAATCCTGGATGGGTAGTCTGGTAGAAGCCTATGGTTTCTACCATATTCTATTGGTCAAATTGATATAGCCCAAAGTCAAAAGAAGAAATAGACATTCACCTCCCTATGAGAGGAGTATCAAAGAATCTTGTCAGCCATTCTTAATTCACTACAGTGTTTCCGCTAGGATTCTTAAAAGAGCCACACCTCATATTGGCTACAACTCTGGGATCTTCCCTTGCTTTTATGTTCAAACTCTACTTAATTTATATGAATTTCTTCATGTGTGTTTACCAAGTATAGAGCCAGGCCCTGAGAATATCATGAGGAGCAGATGGGCCATTTCTGTCCCCATGCAGATTACAGTCTGATAGATAATATAAAGAACTGAAAGGCAAACACCAAACCCTTTGATGATTTCTATCATAGAGGTTTTCTAGTAGGAAATGTATCCCAGGAGAGATGACATATAAGGGGTGACCAGCAAGATGAATAGAAGCTAGCCAGACAAAGAGAGAAAGAGTATTCAGGACAGAGAGAACAATGGGCAAAGGACTGGAGTTTTAGACAGCATAGGTTCATTCTAGTGGTCTAGAGTCAACTTTGAAGGGGATTTAGGGCACATGAGATAGTAGTGGAGAAGGAAATCTCTGGAGAAGGAATCAAAAGCCAAATAAAGAGGATTCTGGTGCAGGAGACAAGATGGCTCACCAGAGACATCACCTAACAGATTGTCTCAGAAGGAATGAAATGTTTTAGATGAAAAGAAAAATAGAGCGAGAGATCAGACATACTTCCAAGGGAAAAGTGCCAGAACCTACCATAGATTCCATGGGAAGTAATTGTGGAGCAGAACAAGAAGCAAGATATCAGCAGAGATGACCATGAGGCTTGGAGCTTGAGAAAAAGGGTAGGTGGGAGTGTTTCTCCCCACCTCACATCTCTGGCAGTCAGCAGCCTCCCAACCTTCTAGAGAGCCCTTCTACACTCATAAGCCCCAAAGCAGCTGCTGCCAATGCACTTGGAGCTTCCTGAGTACAAAGCACCAGCCTTCCAGCCCCTTTGGGGTTGCTTCACATCACCACAGACCTGAGTTGAGACAGCAGGTGCCACGTTGCCTCTCTGCCCATTGTGCACCTTTGTCCTCCCCCAGGGTGCTGTAGCCCCTCAGTTCTCCTCTCACTCATTTTCACACATTTTGAACTCTTGACCCAGACCATGGATCCTAGAAGATCTGTGTGACCACACCACCCAAGAGGCTAGGGCTCCCTTCCTGGAAGAGATGACCAGAGAGCTAGCCACCCCTCCATTCATATTATTCCTTCCCTGCCCCTCCCCCATCTACTTACCACTGCCAAGAAAGACTAATAAGCCACAGCTCTCAGGAGCAGCTGCTTCTCTGGCACACCAAGTCTCCCCCAGAGACTGGAGCTCATATCTTTCCTCTTAAAAACCCGCAGCAGATTAAGGAGTGCTAGGACTATAAGCTCCCTGCTCACTGGCCCTTCCTGGTGCTGCTCACCCAGCTGCTCTATCAGAACAGGGCACACTCTGAAGCTGAAGGACATCAGACCTGCTTGAGTACTCCACAGGTAATTCAGAACCAGCATACTTCTCTTTGGCATATTGGGACTGAGACCTGAGGACAGGCCCACATAGACCCATACACTCAGGAATCAATCATGTTTCTCAGAAGCAAGCAGGGGAGATTTGTTAACTAATCTCAAGATGAAAAGGAGCCCACATGGGCAGAACTGAGAGCAGAGTGCAGCATGGGTCCCAGACATAGCACACTCTACCACAGGAAAGCCCTACTCTCAGCCCAGGGAGGAATCCAGGAAAAGGACGCTCCAAGCCACATCACTATTGCTGGGGAGCTCAGCTGGCTACTGCATGCCAGCAGATACCAAAGAGAGACTGCAGAGCACCAGAAGGAGAGAAGAGCCAAACCCACGCCTAGCAGCCAAATTGTGAATCTGAGATGCCCTCAACCGCACAAGCAGACTTTCTGGTTTTGTGGGGCCCTTCAGTCCCTCCCTGCTGGCTATTCCCTATAGCCTGGCAGGGACCTTTGACCTCTGCTACGATAGCTACCTTACTGGCCTTTGTGAGTCCGAGGGAAGAAGGCTCTCCACACCCAGTCTATGCAGTCTCACTCCCCCACCCTCCTCTGCCATGGTGGAGAGTGTGAACTCACTTGGAAGTTTCAGGGTTCCATCTACCTACTGGGGCATTCCAGTCCTTCTCCTGAGGGACTACAGCCCATCACAGGTCTCCAAAATAACACCAAAGAACACCAGGTTCTTTCTGGTAAGAAAAGACCTAGTGGCAGGGAGGTCAATTTGTATAGCCTTTAACAACATTTATTGACTCAATTATAGAGGCTGTGGTTGACTCTCATCCACTAGGATTATCAACTGTCTCAAAGATTAAACTGTGCATGCCAATGTAATTCAAACTGTTAAGAAGACCACAGGGCTGGGGAAAGAGAAAGTGTTTTAAAGACCTCATCTTCCCTCATCACTAAAAGATCAGGAATATGCCTACACACATAGCTCCTCACTGCTGTGGCTTACAAAGAAATAGAAACTTCGGATGTCTATAACCAATGCACCCACCCAGAACCCAGACCACCATCAAAGTACCCACAAGCCAAGCCAAAGGTTCTTACCCAACATATGCTACAGACATACCCCTTAAGTGAGAGGGAGAAAAAAAAATCCCATCAAAACAAAAGAAAATATAAGAATCATAGGCATCCCTGGAGGTGAAGAAGAAAATGCAGAAGGACTGTGAAACCTATCTGAGAGAACAGTTGAGCAAAATTCCCTGGGAATTGCTAGAGATTTAGATATCCAGGTAAAGAAAGCTCAATGAACACTTGAGAGATTCATTGCAAAGAGGTGATCACCAAGACATATGGTCACCAGACTAGCAAAAGTCAACATGAGGGAAGAAATCCTATAAACTGTGAGGCTAAAACATCAAGTAACTTACAAAGGAAAACCCATCAGGCTATCAGGCTAAATGCAGGCTTCTCAATGGAGAACTTACAAGCCGGAATGTGTCTTTGGACCCAGTAATCCCATTATTATGTATCTCCCCAATGGAAAAGAAGTCCTTTCATCAAAAAGTCACCTGCACTTAAATGTTTATTGACGCAAAATTCACAATTGCAAAGATGTGGAATCAACCCAAGTTCCCATCAATTCATGAGTGGAGTAACAAAATATATATATATACCATGGAGTATCACTCAACTATAATAATAAAGATGAATTAATGCCTTTTGTAACTATTTGGGTAGCTCCAAAGACCTTATTCTGAGTGAAGTATCTAAGGAATGGAAAGCAAACACCATACGTACTCACTGCTAAGTTGGAACTAACCAGTGAGCACACGTGTGCACAGAGGGAAGTCAAACTCAATGAAAATCAAGCAGGTGAAAGTGGGGAGGAGGGATTAGGTGAAACGCTACCTGTATAAGTGTTATGCGAACACTGTGTAAGTACAGTGAACACCGTTTGGGTGATGAGCATATTTACAGCTATGACGCAAACATTATAAAAGCAATCTGCGTAACCATAAACAATTGTAGTCCCTGAATATTTTGAAATAAAAATAAACAGTATAGACCTAAGGGTTCAGATCACATAAGCACAAGCTATTTTTAAATTAAGTAGCTAATTGGGTTATTTTTAAAAAACTTCATTCAGGATATTTTTGTTTTCCTGTGAACAACAGACTAATGAGTCAAGCTTATATCTACTTTACTTATTGTTAGGCTTCATGTAGACATCTGGTAAGGCAGTAGGAAGAAGCCAGATACTTTAAAAATAACTTCTTTTAAAAAGTTTTTAATCTTTCCTTTTAAAATGAACATAAGTCATAAAGCTGAAATTTGAAATAATAGTTTACTTCTTATAATATTCCCATAAGTCAGCATTTGGGGCTGCAACGTATGTTGTGTACATGTAAGTGCTATCTATGAGGCTGCTGAAAACTAGCTTACCTCAAAACTTATTGTTTAGCATTTAAATGCCAAAGAAGGAAAATAAGTATCTGATAATTTTGTTATAAGAATTCAAAGATGAGTCCGGTCATGGTGGCTCTCCATTGTAATCCTAGCACTCTGGGAGGCCGAGACAGGTGGATTGCTTGAACTCAGGAGTTGGAGATCACCTGTGCAAGAGTGAGACTCTGTCTCTACTAAAAATAGAAAAAATTATATCCTAGCCAACTGTTGTGGTGGGCACCTGTAGTCCCAGACACTCAGGAGGCTGAGGCAAGAGGATCTCTTGATCCCAAGAGTTTGAGGTTGCTGTGAGCTATAATGATGACACGGGACTGTACCTGGGGCCATGGAGTGAGACTCTGTCTCAAAGAAAAAAGAATTCAAAGATGCTCTTCTATAACTCAGGAAAGAATAAGGTTGTCATCACATAACTCAGGAAAGAATAAGATTGTCATACTCTAAAATAGTAGTGTATATTAGAAACGCTGACAGATCTTTAATTGTAGCAGCCCAAAATGTACTGTTAAAGGTAGCAGATATCATCAATACCCAGGAATTCAGCATACACTGTGCTGCCTTGACCCCAAAGCTCCAGATTTGTCTCTATCACCAAGATGCCATAAATAATTTATGTGAACACAATAAACTACCTTTGCTATATAAAGTGGAAGGTCAGCTGTACGGTTGGCCTCATAGTTTCAGATTCAGTCAACCTTACTGACAAAATTCACACATGTTAACATACTGCTTTTCGATCAGTTATAAATAGCTAAAGTTTATTGTTAGCTCTCTTATTTATGATCTTATAACATAGATTCATTTGGAGCACCTTAAACATTGGTCTAATATGTCTAAAGTATAAATACTTAGATCTCAAATATTTCTCAACAAACTTCCAATTATCACTCTAAGATGAATATCCCTGAACTACATGGAAAGTTAAAATTGCACTCTCCTGTGCAGGAAGTGTTAAGATAGAGATGTGTTTATTTATATACAGTATCTTGCCTGCTTACTCGGAGGTCATGCTTCTGGAACACAGCGATCAAGCTAAAATAACCTTAAATAGCACTTGGAAGGGTAAGTAACTGTCACACAGCCCTACAGACTGTGCCTTAAGAGAGGACAATACTGCAGAATACCCAAGGCAGTCACTAGCAGATTCTAGCAGCTAGATGGAAGGACATCAATTAGAAGTAACCAATAAAAAGAAAGAAACAAAGAGGAGAAACAACAAAAAACTAACCTATTCACTTATTTTCCTAGTTTTTAGTAGCAGACCACAGTTATTTACTCATAGGAGCAAACAACTCAATAGTCTCTGAGGGCTTTATTGTACTACATAACTTTGATGACCTTCAATCAGCAAGAGAATGTTAGAGATTCTTCATTCCCATTTCTTTTTTCTTATTTTATTTTATTTTATTTATTTATTTTTGAAACAGAGTCTTACTTTGTCACCGTGGGTAGAATGCCATAGCGTCACAGCTCACAGCAACCTCAAACCCTTGGGCTCCAGTGATCCTCTTGCCTCAGCCTCCTGAGTAGCTGGGACTAGAGGCGCCCTTCACAATGCCCCACTATTTTTAGAGACAGGGTCTTGCTCTTTCTCAGGCTGCTGTCAAACTCCTGAGTTCAGGCAATCCACCTTGCCTTGGCCTCCCAGAGTTCTAGGATTACAAACATGAACCATCTTTCCATTCCTATTCCTTAAAGACCAAGGTCTACTAATATACAAGATCCTGCCTAAATACCGCCTGCCCCATGCTGCCTGCTTAGTCCTAGCAACTGAAAAACAAAAACAAAAACAAAAACCTCTCACTTCTCTGTAACTCTCTTTCTTTCACCTTATTCAGCAATTTTTTTTTAAGATATCATATGTTCATTTCAGATTACGAGGCACAGAGAAAACACTAACATGTCACAGAGGTGACAGTACCAGGAAGGAGCTACTCTCCCTAGAGTTAGAGAACAAAAAGCTTGGGGAAAAGAAAATAAAAAAGAGAGCCTGGTATTCATTTTAAGAAATCAGGACTTTATTCTTAATGCAGGAACTCAAGAATAATAGAGAATTGAAGATTTTGAGCACAGAAAAACATTATTAGGCCTGTGTTCTTAAAAGAGCTACCTGGTTGCAATAAGGGAGCACACTGGATGGTGGCAAGTTCAGAGGCAAGGGAAATATTTAACAGATTGTACAATAACATAGGTAAAAAGTCATGGTGGCCTAGCTAGGGTAGAGGCAGTCAGTATAAAAAAAAAAGTGGGTACTTTTGCGAGCTAAGATTTTGAAGAACAAATCAATGGAATTTGGTCTTGTGGATTATGAGGGAGATAAAAAAGAAAAGGCTGCCTGAAAGTCTGTGATTTAAACTTTTGGGAAGATAATGGTCCTAGTCAGTGAGGCAGGGAACACAGAAGAAGGATCAGTGATGGAGAAGAAGATGAGTGTATTTCAAATGCATTGAACTGAGGTACCAAGGAGACATCACATGGAGATACCTAATGTGTGATAAGAGAATCCTCCACAGGGGCTAAAGAGGCATGACAGGAGGCAAAGTAAAATCAGAAAAGGGGAGTGTCACAGAAGCCAGAAAGACACAACAGTCAGAAAACTGAGCGCAACAGTTAGTAGTTTCAACTGTACTTCCTCTGTGCCAGGCACTGAGCCGTAAAATGGGACCTAGCAATGAATAAGAAACTCTTCCTTCACTTGGAAAGATTACTGAGTTATTTCCCTGTGTCGGCTTCCTACCTTGGTTCCTTTGGGACTGGGAATTTTATCTATCATTTTCTCCACAATTATCCTGGCACATGGAGTCCTGGCCTAAATCCTAGTTCCCGCGACACGGTATCCAGTCATGCGAACTCTTATTACTTCTTACCAAACATCATTAATGATGTGCTTGCCTTTCCACTGCTATCAATGGCCTGCTACCCTTTCTCTGCTTGACCGGGGTCTGCTGTTTTTATGTCCTTGTTCCGATTTGGTTCATTTTGTTTCTAATTAAGTGCAATGAACTCCCTCCTTCCCACCACTCCTACCTAGCACAGGTCACCTGCTCTTATAGACGGATCGATTTAGAGATGGATATTCATAAGACAGAGAGCACCTGTATACTTGAGGATACAGGTTCAAGAGGTATCTCAAGACTTGTTTTCAGCCAAGAGTTTTTCTTTTTCCTGTAACTCTGGGAGTTTTTTGTGTGTCCTCTTAAGGACATTAACTGTGAGATTTCTTGCTTCTTGTAAAGGATATTTATCAGCAGGGTATTGATCCAACAACATCATTGGATAGGCAAGATTTATTTAGGATTCAAACTCTCAGTCTTTCCTTCCATTACATTCTTTACCTTCCCTGTAGAGTGGGTGAATCAGGGACGACCACAGAGTCATCTGTACCTGGCTACCACAGTATCACCTAGCATGAAAGCCTTACGGCCTGGCTTTGGAGGCAGGCATTCTTTCCTGCCCGTGGCAGGAATTTAGGGCAGTTTCTTTCTGGCTCATAAAATTGTCCTTTGTAAACACTGTAATTTTGGCTGTCTAGTCCTTTCTCAATTTTCCATGCTAACAGGAACCAGGCCTTGATTCAGATAAGCCTTGGTGTAGATGGTAATTTAGAAGCATATTATAATAGATAATATTTTTGTAATAGATGTAATTCTTCCCATCTATGTTTTGACTAGACTGGTATTAAATGAGGACACGGCCACTGCCAACAGTTTGATGGGGAGTGGGGAAGGGTCAAATAAAATCCAAGGTACAATTTTTGACAATAAAATTCACACTTTTGACGTGAACATACTTTTTAACCAGTTCAGAATAGCCACAGTTTCCTGGCAGAGTTAATAGAGACTACCATTCTGCTGGTACTCCAATGTGTGCTCCCGCACTTGAATTCTTACAGTTGCCTTGTATTTCTAAGAATCGGACAAAAACAGTAGTATTTTAAACATTAGAGTAAAATTATCCAGGCAGCCAACTTGAACAACTCGAGATACACATAAGTTTGCAATTTGATGGGGGAGTATGAGGAACCTGCGTGTGGCTCATTTCCAAAAGAAGTAGTTTCTTCTACCTCAGGACACAGGTGTAGGATTTCACCTGTCTTAGAGCTCCCCACTGAATAGAGACATAATCATTGATATGCCTGTGTTGTTTCCAGCTAGTTTGCTGGTCAAGTCATGGCCTGTATCAAGGAACTAGTTCAGAAGTCTCAGTTCAAAGAGCTGCCAGTGCATAGCTGGAAACAATTGGCAGATAAGCAAGCCTCATTTGGACTGAAGTATGATCTATGTAACACACACAATTTTGCAAAATAATGGAATGAACTACATGGTAGGCCCAAATATGTTGTATTCTAATAGAAGAGCCAATCTAGGTCCTGTTGTGACTCCGAGTGAATTTAAGTTTGTCAATTTAGAAATCAAAGAGAGTTTGGATCAAATTGATTCTAGTAAGGACCTCTAAAAACTCTCTCTAGTCTATCTCCTTTGTGGAAGGTCACTAAAAAGAAAAATATTACACATTTCAGAGAAACTCCTTCTTATTCCAAATCCACCCCCAAGCCTGCTGACTTCAGCAGTAGCATATGACTGTTTTTTCCTGAACTCATACAGCAATTCCTTAAGTCTCACTCCAAAATAGTCCATCTTCAGATTTTTCATTTTCAAATTTAACCTCAATAGTGTTTTAGCTCTTTCACAGATGGTGCCAATTAGATAATGTACTAGAACTTAATTCATACTTTTGTTTTTGCTGTTGCTGCCTGGGACTAAAGAACTAAGTAGGGAAGTGTGAGTTTTAATGCAAACTAATGTGGGCGTGAAATCATGTACTTTTATTCACTGTCTATGAAATTGGGGGCAATTCTCCTTGACTGTCCAAATTCTAATATTCCCATCCATAAAATGGGGTTAATGTCTATCTCATAAGGTTGTTGGGTAGACTAGGTAATATATTTGAAATTCTTGATAGTGACTAAATGAGAGGTGCTAAAATATTAATTTGTATAAGAATCACATTAAGAACTTGATAAAAAATAACAGTGTATTTAGAAGTTCTGATTCAAAAGGTCTGATGAGAGGCCTGAGAATCCATATCTGGTAATAAATACCTCAGTATATTAGGTTCTTAATGGATATTAATTCTCCTTTTTTTCCCCCACTAAACCTACTACTAACAAGAATTGAATTTTGGAATTAGACATTGTCCCCAAGCAAGAGTTATTTCAGAACTTTGCCAGTGATCTCAAAACCCCAACTTTATTCCTATCAATACCTGACCTCACAATTCTAATACTCAGAGAAAACATACACCATCAAACAGGAAATGTTCTAAAACTAAAAACTGACCTAATCAATGGATGCTTATCAAATGTTTGATATAGCCCAGGACAGTCTACAGCAGCTATGAGCAAACTATGGGCCATATTTTTTCTGCCACTTATATTTGTAAGTAAAGTTTTACTAGAACAGAGCCATGTTCATTTTTTACATGTTGTCTATAGCTGCTCTTGTACTATAATGGCGGAGCTTGAACACTGTATAGTCTTCTATCTTAGTCATTTAAGGCTATTGTAACAAAAATAGTACAAACTGAGTGGCTTATAAACAATAAATATGTATTTCTCATAGTTCTGGAGGCTTGAAAGGCCACAATCAAGGCACTAGCAGATTCAGTGTCTGGTGAGGGCCTCTTGCTCACAGGAGGCACCATTGTACTGTGTCCTGAAAAAGTCCAAGAGCAGCCGGTAATGGAATTGATCTGTGGGAAAGGCACAGTAGCCATGAAAGGGGGATTCAGAGACACTTGGTAAAGGGGATTCTTCAGCTGGGTTCAAGAATAAGAATGTGTAACAGAGGACATGGTAGCCTAACTGTTCAAAAGCCCTCCTGGGGAGCATTTGCATGGGACAAGGCTTTGAAAACTGAAGATTCAGCAAAATTACAAGAAATTGCCAAGGGGGGTGGGGAAAGAAGGCTCAAATTTCACAGGAATATCAATTCAAAGATCGATATCCAGATCACCTGCAATATCTCTACTTAGCAGGAGAGGAAAGACTCAGGAAGCAAGACTTTATCTGGAGATCAGTGTAGCTTTAACCAGCCTCAGCCAAACAAACAATGTAGCAAAACAGGACAACCCTTTAATATTCCAAAGGAAAATAAAAAGAAAACTTCAGATCAAAAAGCACAAGAAGAACAAGTACAAGCTAAGCATGCTGCTAAGAAATGAGGCTTTGTGAGAAGCTCAAAAATTAAAAAAGGTAAGTGTTCAAAATATTGAGCAAAAAGACTAAAAAGGGGCCAACCAAACTTGAATTTACAGATGGAGTATCTAACAAAAAAATACAAGAAAAAAACTTAAATCAGACAGTTTGTCCATAAAGGTTAAAATATCTGCTGTCCACTGAGTTCTTTTGTATGCATGATGGGTACCTCCTAACAAGGAGCTGAATTTGTCAACATAAACTGTACTAAATATAAACTGCCCAAGTATTTTTCTTTTTACAAAAGTAATTTTTCTATATGCGCGCTGCATACTATGACACATTTCTTATTTGCCTCTGAAGGAAGGTTGGCCTGAAGAACTGAAAGAACCTTCTATTTGGGCTTAAGTCTGTGATACCTTATGAAATTTGAAGTAAAATAAAGAACCTTCTATTTGGGAGATAGGCTTAAGTCTTTCGTACCTTATGAAATTTGAAGTAAAATAAAGAAGTAAAAAATTTTGAAAATTAAAAAAATATATAGAGCAAGTCCAAAGAAGCTCCCCAGAGCTTTTTTTTTTTTGTTAGATAAGGTCTTGCTTTGTTGCTTGGACATGAGTGCAGTGGCATCATCATGGCTCATGACAACCTCAAACTCCTGAATTCAAGCAATCTCCCATCTCAGCCTCTCAAGTAGTTGCCACTACAGGCCTATGCCACCATGCCTAGCTAATTTTGTGATTTTTTTAGAGAAACAGGAGTCTCACTCTTGCTTAGGCTAGTCTTGAATCCTTGGCCTCAAGTGATCCTCCTGTCTCAGTCTCCCAGAGTGCTAGGCCAGAAGCCTCTTTTATAAAGGTACTAATTCTATTTGTGAGGCAGAACTTTCATAATCTAATCACCTCAAAGTTTCCCCCACCTCTTAATACCATCACTTTGCAGCTTGGAATTTAACATTTGAATTTGAAAGGTACACAAACATTCAGACCATGGGATTCATAAAGCCTGAAACATTTACTCTTTGGCCCTTTCAGAAAAGTTTGTTAATCTCTGATTTAGAGGTAGAGTTGGGGGAATAATTTATTTCACTAGTCTATTTTTTCCTCCTTGATACCTCTAAACAGCTAGCCTTTCCTCTCTATCTCAAGAAGCACCAATATTGCAACCTTAAAACTTCCTCTTCTACATTAAAAAAAGGCTAGTCAAAAACAGTGCTTTCAGGGGAAATTTCAAATTTTGGTACACATTTCATTAGATAATGACTGAAGGAAATATAGAGCCATATCAGTTTGGATTCTTTACACCAAAAACTAATTTTGGCTCATATAGACAAAAAATGGACACATACATTGAAAATTCATTGCAGGTATGTTTATTAACTAAAATTCTGAGTAACCCATAGTCCAGAGAACCAAATCAGGAGCAAGAGAAATCTTCAACTGCAGGAACTTCTTACCCATGGCATCCAGGTATTTGGGTAATGAATGGCTGAATTGTTCTATTCAGTCCATGTATCATTCCCTTGGAAATTCAAAGTCCTGGGAGAAAATGTCTGATGAGCTGATGTTCCTCCAGGTCTGTCCCATCAAGATGAGCCAGAAATCTTGACTTCCTCCCGACCAGGAGTATCCGCAAGCATAAGAGGAAATTCCCCAGAAGGAAGTTTGCTCTTTACATCCGAGTCACACCAGATTTCATTGAAAGCTTGGCTGTTTCATTTTGACCTGTCTATAACTTCTCACTTATCCCTCACACTTTCCAACCTCTGGATGACTCACGCTGCTCTCTTTACCATAAGCCAGTAATGGTGCTCATATTGCTACCTCAGCCCTTCATTCCAGTGGGGTTCTGGAAGGCAGGGGGGTGACCAAATACTGGTGATATAATCATTAATCATTTTTCTCCTAATTCCCCTTTCAACCAAGACATAAGATCACTAAAGATATCAAATATTTAAAAAGCCAAATTTGCTTTTAATTTATTCAGCAAACACTTAATTCTGTAATGTGTACCTGGTATTGTCCTAAGCTCTTCTGCCCTTTACAAATATTAATTCATTAGGAATGCCAAGAAGTATGTATGTGCTATGGCTAACTCATTTTTGTAGATGAGGAAAACAAGTCAAAGAGGTTTCAAGTGACTTACTATCTTCTCTAATGTTGCAAAGCTTACAAGTAATGGAGCCAGCATTGTAATCCGTGTAGGCCAGCCCTAAAGTTTGTTTTTTTAACCCCAAACCATGATGCTTCCCCAGACAATACAAAGTTAATGTATCAACAAAAGATTAAAATCATGACATTGACTGTGTTAGCAACTAAAGATCAGTTTAATTCTCTGGATTTTGGCTTTGTGGAATTTTATATAGCAGAATTGCAGTATAAAAACCATCATCTTTTAGTTATTAACATATACCCATGCTTGAGTTAGTTGAGTCTATCTCTTTCTTTATTTACTTATTTATTTATGCCACCAGCAAGTGCAGAATACTATAGCCAGGAAACCCTCAAAGTGTTGGAGAAACTAGGAAGACCTAAATTTATTATATCACAGAAAGGGTATTTAATCTAGACCTGAGGGGTTAGGGGAGGCTCTCCAAAGAAAGCTATCCAAAAGTTGGTAATTAAGTTTGCAAACTTATCTTAGAAAAAGTGCTATGTACCTCATTGCTGAATATCATTACAAGCACCTTTGAAGTACTCACTTCAGGAAATTATGCACCAATGCCAGTGCCTAGTCCATCCTTTGGAGCAATTTTGGAACTCTTTTTCTGGAATGACCTTCAAAGCTATTGTCATATTACCCTTGATGTTCTGACTGTCATCAAAATGTCTTCTTTTCAATATTTCCTTTATTTTCAGGTAAAGAAAAAAGTTATTGGGGGCCAGATCAGGTAAGTAGGGAGGGTTTTCCAATACAGTTATTTGTTCACTGGCTAAAAACTCCCTTACAAAAAGTGCCAAGTGAGCTGGTGCATTGTCGTGATTCAAGAGCCATGAGTTGTTGGTCAAGATTTTCAGTTAAGATTTTCATAACTGTTTCTTTATTGATGTTTACTTAGTCCACTATGCTTCTCACAGTAGCCAATTACTTTGATGTACAATTTGATTTGTTTTTCAATGTTTTCATCAGTTCTGTTTGTTACCAGCTGTCCTGACCTCTTTTCATTAGTGAGGCTTTCTGTCCTTTCAGAAGAATGTTTAATCCATTTGCACGCTGTCATTTTCTTCATATCATTATTCCCATGACTAACATGTCCCTTATTCCATTCCCAAGTTCAGCAAGAAATTTTGGAACGTGTTTTCATTGTTCTAATTCAAGCTCTGACATTCTTACGATAGCATACAAAAGCATGCAATAATGACAAGGAATGCCACTCAGCAAGACACTGCCACATGTTGACAAAGACAAAGCTGTGAGACACTGATACACCAAGGTTATGAACCTTACCAGGTTGTTTGTACAGAGCATTCAGTGGCAAGTTTGTGAACTTGTCAGACCTCTTAGACTCTGTGGAAGCTGACCACGTAGAGAGGAAGGTGGTAACTAGTGAAAAGCTGGCTCCTAGAGTAAGGAGTCAGTATCTAGATCTCAAGACAAAAGTCGGTAGGTTGAGTACAGACATCGTACTTGTATATTAAGTATCTCAGAGTGGGGTCTAAACATGAAATGTCTAATTGGGTATCCACTAACCACAAGTAGATATTTTAGTTTAAATTCATTTAAGTTAGTTACAATAAAAAATTAAGTTTCTCACTTGCACTAACCGTATCTTGACTGCTCAAAAGCTGCCTGTGGTTCATGGCTCCAGTATTTGGACAGTACAAAGATAAAACAGTTCCATTGTCACAGGAAGTTCTATTTGGACTGCACTGCTCTAGACCATCAGCGTAATTTTTAAGTCAAATCTACAACAAATGAAGCAAAATTGCTGGGAATGGACCTGGAAATCCAAACATTTTAATGTGTTCCCAGGGCAATTCTGGGAAGGAACCAGAACTCTAAACGGTGATAGAGAATGCAGTGACTGATGCTCCTGATGGGAGAGGCATACACTCTTCATGAAAATCGCTTGAACACTAAGAGGACCAGGATTTATACCTGAAGATGAAGGAATCCTTTGAAAAGAGAAAAGGAATAAATTCAGCTCGATTAGCACTCTCCAAACTTCTCTCCATTTCTACCAGAAAGATCTTCATAAAACTCAGCCCTCCTCTTCTCAACACTTTCCCCCGCCAGCTTTTGATATTACTTTTAGCTAATAACCAAAATCTCTGACGTGACTTGCACACATCACTATCTCAAGGATCCCTCTTTTAGACCCCTCTTTCCTTTTCCTAATTGCACTATGACCCTGGGCAGTGATCTTAACCTTCCCTCATGTTCTCTGCAAATATCAAAAATCATTCTGTGTAGCTGTCTGTTACAGACTAAGCTCCCTGAAGGCAGAAACCACATCATTACTTACCCAGCACCCAGCAGAGTGCTTAGCTCATAAATATGTTTCACAGATCTCTGTGGAATGAGTGGGCAAATACTCTGGCAGCAGAATGGACAATAAATTAGGGTGGAGTTGGGGGGAGGGGCAGAGCAGGAAGCAGAGAGCCAGTTGGGACAGAGTCTCAATAATGTGGGTGAACAATGCTGAGGCAGTGGCAGTGGGTACGGAGAGACAGGGACAATGCTGAGAAACAGGCAAAAGAGTCAGTGATAATAGCAGAATCTGAATCTAGGCAAATTTAAACATACCCAACTAATTATCATTTTCTGCTTCTTTAATCTTGTATTCACTTCACTCCATCCTTTCCAGATGCCTAGAATTCATTCTCTTTGATCCAGTATCTCCTGGTCAGTCTTATTCCCACCAATCTTTTTTCAGCCTTTGCTATTCTTTAATGGATGCATTTCCTCAAAAGCTTAGGGCCATTAGCCATTGGGTTCCTCACTGAAGATTCCCCCTGGCCTTCACTTCAACTGTGAGGTACAGTTTGATTTTTCTGTCAAAAAGGAGAATGAAACTCAGCAGGAAGCTCATTTGTCCAAAAGCAGAGCATCTGACAAACTCTGGGCTTGCTTTTCTGGAAATGTCAGTTCTCTGAAGATAAAGAACTCTTGAAAGTGTTGTCTCATATGGCTATCTTCTTTCTACCTATTTCTAATTCCACTACAATGCAGCATCCCTCCTGAGCCCTCCTGATAATAATCAATTACAATTACAAATAGTATCAAATTCCAAATCCTACTTTGCTCTGATTTATTACTTGGAATCTGCATGATCACCAGTTACCTCAGTCACTCCTTTCTCTATAATCCTATGGCCTGGGGACACCATCCCATCTCGCATTTGATCATGCTACCCTGCATCACCCTTAGATCACCCCATGTGTGTGTCTGTCTGATCTTCCCATGCTGAAGTGAGCAAACAGGCACACAGCAAGTCGTTCCCTGCAGTTAAAAAATAGAATTTCTTTCCTTTCTTCAGAAAACTTCCCATATTCTAACTTCCTCAGCAATAGATAAGATAGCCAGCCTCTGAAATTGTCCCCAGGCTACGTACTCTATTAACCTTTCTCTAATTGACTCCTTAACTTGAATCTCTCGTTTTGGCCAAGCCAGCCTTTTCAACATCACCAAAATCCTCCGTCTCTTTGCTCACTGTGATGCCCACAAACATGGTTAATGCACTCTTCCTTGTCTACCTTCTATCTTTCTTTTAAGATGGTGCTTCCTCATGAAACCTATGTTTCCAAATATTGCACTTAAGATGAAGATTCTCACAAAGATGATTTATCCAGGGTGTGCTCTCTGGTATAGAGGAGTTAGGGAAGCAAGACAGAATAGAAGAGGAAAGGTAGGCAAACACTTGGTCCCACCTAGACACTAGTTTCCACTTGGCCCAGCAGGGAGCTCTGGAGTATGATTTTGTCACTGAACTGGTTCTCCTGTAATGGGGGCATCGGCCTTTTGTATCTCACTTTCAGTGAGTCATTGGCTGCTGTCTTTGGTAGGAGACTGGGGAATAAAACTTACAGTCAGGATAGTTTCCCTTGATCTAGTGTAATCCTCCAGAGAATTCTCCCAGAGCAGCTCTCAGAGAAGCCACAGGATGGGGCACCATTGTGAAGAAATCTGGGTGAAGCACCACTCTAGTATGAATTGTCACTGGGTCTGAAATGCATTCTGGGAGGGCATGGGAGAAGAAATCTTAGACACTGCAATGGTTTGTGGCTTTTCAAAGGGCCACAGTATATAAACAAATGAACCGTATAGCTACAGTATTAAGATTTTATGGGAGGAGAAAATCATTAGGAGGAAAATGTCTGAAAGGCTCCTTAGAGGGGCAATAATTTAAAAATTTGAGAAACACTGCAATATAGAGTGCATTCTACTGGCTCCCTGAAGTCCTAATGCACTGTTTGCTACACCAATTAACGGTACTTGTGTTCACCTTTGACTTCTATTCCCCTCGGGCACAGCGTAGCAGTGTATATTACATGGTAGTTGCTCCCTGTACAGTGATACAGGGTCAGCAGCTGCCCCAGGGAATAGGGAAATTCCCACCGCATCTGTCTAGTTCCTCATTGGTTAGATGCCCTCATCTTCATCCAAAGTTTCACATTCAAAAACCTCCTCAGTTCAGAGGTTAAAAATATTTTCTGTAAGTGAGTAATCAACCAACCACATCCACTCTACTCCATTTCCTGGTCCTGAAAACATCTCTTCCTTTTCCTACTTCTGCGTGTTTCTCTCTAGTTCTCATCGACATCCCCCTGTCCTCCCATCCCCCCTCCCCATTTCCATCAGACTCTGGTGTTAACATATCTTTCAAATCCGAAAATCTGGCTTAGCAAATTTATATACACTGGTTGTTAAGCTCTGTCTCTTAGGTCCAAACCCACCTTTCCACACTCACTTTGTGATGCTGGCGCTGGGACTCTTCATACAACGTCTCACCTTTGTTAGATGGTTCCCAGTTCAGTTCTGTCCAAATGGGGCACACACCAAAAGGACACTGTGGACAGGCAGCGGGTGAAGGGACAGGGTCCATTCTGAGGGCTCACTGTTCCTGCCAGGGTCACCTCAGCAAAGCTGTTCACCTGGGCAGTGGCAGTCAGTTCTGGTTTCCATTCACTCTACACTCGTAGAACTATACTGATTGTACCCTTCTGAGATACCAGCTCTGGCTGCCCTGTGTCACCTTCAGGAGGGATCAGTATTCCTGTTCTTTGAAGCCTGTTTCCCAAGCACCTGTTCTGACCACTTCCCTTTGTTCCTTCTGCAGTTAGTAGATCTTGGTCTCCTCGGGATTTTTTGTTCCTTTGTTTGTTTTTTCCTTTTTTTTGCTTTTTTCAGTTCCCAATTCTTTATATTAAATCCTCTCTCTTAAAATAACTGCTGAGATTTCTGTTTTCCTTACTGGATTCTAGGTCCTGAATGCTAATATGTATGACTTCTCTGATTTTGTTCTTGTTGTTGTTTGTTTTGTAAAAGTTGGGATGGGGGAAGGGAGCACTTGCCTTCAGGGCACCTGAGAGAGAAATTTGATGAGAAATAAAGAAAAAGGAGCAGAATCACTGAATTTGAGATCTATACCACTGAATTAGTCAAATATGAATAGTCTAACATTTCATATAATGCGGTACTGAGTTAAATGGTGCCCCCTAAAACATATGTTCAAGTCCTAACCCTCAGTGTCTGCAAATTTGACATAATTTTGAAATAGGGTTTTGACAGATGAATAATAATAAAGTGAAGTTAGGGCAGATTAAGATGGGTCCTTATAATAACAGGGAGATTAAGACACAAAGACATAAAGAGATGGTTATAAGACATCCAAGGCAGAGATTGAAGTGATGTATCTCAAAGCCTAGGAACACCAAGAATTGCTCAGCCAAGAGAAGGGCAAGAAAGAATCCTCCCACAAAGCCTCCAGAGGGAGGCCAGCTCAGGTAAATATGGAGGGCGTTCTCGTACATTTATTTTTTTGGCTACAAATTCTCTTAAAGACAGTGCCATGTGGACTGGCACATTGTCATGATGCAAGAGCCATGAGTTGTTGGCAAGGATTTTCAGTTAAGATTTTCCTGTTTCTCTATTGATGTTTACTTGGTCTGCTATGCTTCTCAGTCAGCTGATGATTTTGATATACAATTCAATGGATTTTTACAATGCTTTCCTTAGTTCTTCTCATTACTGGCCACCCTGATCTCTCTTCATATGTAACACATTCGTTCCCCTAAAAAAAATATTTAATTCATTTGGACATTGCCATTTTCATCATGGCATTATCTCCATAAACTTAGACTAACATGTTCCTGATTTCACCTTTACTCTTGCCAAGTTTAACAAGAAACTTAAAGTTTATTTATTGCTCTAATTCAAACTCGAACATTCTCTCACAAAAGCACACAACAATAATGCATGCCACTCATTAAGACACTGCCACATGTCAACATGAATGCAGATGTGAGACACTCATACCCCAAGATTATGAAACCTTTCTGAGTTGTTTGTACAACTGCCAATGTAAGCACATGGTGGCAAGTTCAGGAACTAAATTGTCAGACTTCATATAGTCCTTTTTGGCTTGCACCTTTACATCTTGGCATCTGGCTGTTATGTAATTCCTTAAGCATTAATACCAAAAATTCACTTAACTATTTCTCTATCCACAGCCCATAAAGACAATGCAGTGTGTTGTGTACATAGGCAGACAGATAAAAATAAACCTTTCTTTACTTTTCCAGGTACTCTTTTTAAAGTAAGTTATTAGAAAATTACCAATTAATATGGCAATTACCTTCTATTAACTGTATTATTCCCCCTTACTTACTGGAACCTTTTGATAATTATAAGCCAAGAACTTTGACCTAACAGCCAGAGGAAACACATCCCCACAGCACTTTTCCATGTTAATAAATGACACTAATACCCCCTAGGAACAAATGCAATTCAGCCTTTTGGGGGCATCTTCATGATACTTTGTTTTATTCTTTCCTTTCTGTGGGAGGGGAAGCTTTGAAGAGGGAAAGGACTTGGGTTCAAATTCTAGGCTCTGCCACTTATTTGCTGTGTGTCCTCAAGCAAATTACTGAAAGGTCTGTAAAACCCATTGTCCTTATCTATAAAATGGAACAGTAATATATACTTAGAGTTTATTGAGGATTAATGATACACTATATGTAATGTACTTCATGCTATTAATATTAAAAAAAACTGGTACCTGTCGTCCTTTGCTGGATATCTAGTCACAATCATGTTTATATGTGTGATGGACCCAAGCAAATTCTGCCACATCTTGTATTTCAGCGAGTCCTAAATACTGTGTCTCAGGGAAAATGAAAACCCCAATTTTGTTCCATTGATTTCAGCATACCATACAAGGGCCCTGTCAGTCTATAGGAAATTAATGATCTTTCTATGCAGGGAACAATAAATAATTATAGTAAGTTAAATGCTAGCTTTTAAAATACAGTGTATCTAAACAAAAGACAAAAGGAAGGGAAAATTAAACACAAACATATTCAATGAGTTCCATAGCCATCTTCTTATTTTAGTTGTCAGTGTGTTTTTACTTTTTGTTTTGTTTTTCCTGTAGAAATGTAAAGATGTTGAATTTTGCTCTGGATATTGAACCAAGAGATGCAGAATTTGTTCCTTTTTCTCCAAAAAATATCACAGATTTTTGTGCTCCCTGAATAGTATAATTACTTCCATAATAACAGAAAACTGAACAGTCACAGGTGTGGGTTTTGCATTGCAAACTGTGGGTGAAACCGTCATTAAAAGCTTTGTTCTCAGTGTCACCAAAAACAAGCTTTACTGTGTGCCTCACAGTTGCTAACATTTGACTGTATTCATAGAGTCAGACTCTCTCGAACATCTCAAACTAACCTCTCCCAGAGGAGGCTACCCATTTTAGAATATAAAACTTACATCATGCCCTTCTCTCCCTCATCCCCAGACTTCATAAGAGTAGCAGGTGTCCAGAAACACAGGAGTTCTTTTTGAACACATTTAGTGATAAATCACTAGTGTCAAATGTCCCCTCCGAACACAAACTTCTACACATTTCCTCCATCTTCCCCACACACATCTGTCAGGCATTGGGTCTCCTTTGCAATGACCAGAGGAAAATAGTAAAGTCAAGTATGACTTAATAGTTTTGATTTAACCAAATAATGAATGGAGTTGCCATTACTTTAGATGGGGAAGAATATATAAGAAGCATGTTTTGGGAAAACGGGACAAGGGCAGTCAGAAAAGGAGATATATTATTATGTTTGGAACACTTATTATGCATCCACATGAAAATATCAAGTAAATAGTTGAATATGAGACTCTAGAATTTCTAGGAGAGGTCAGGGATAGAGATATATAAATGTAATTTGTCAGTATATAAATGTTATTTGAAGCTATTAATATGAGACTAGACACACTGGCCAATGGAATTAGGATACATGGAAAAGAGAGGACAATTCAGCAATAATGAGATGTAAGAGATATGAGAAGAAATAAGCAAGTAGTATAAGTTTTTATGTAATTTATTTGCTTCTCCAGACTAAATATTCCCGGATCTCTAAACATTTTAATGGGATGTGTTCACCCAATCTCAATACCATGTTTTACTTCCCTTGTGAGAAGTAATTGAACCTCTGCTGACGTGGCATGCGGAATAGACCAAGTCAGTTTAGCAGGAACTACACAGAGGGAAAAAGGGACCGGTATGGTCCATGATCTGAATCCCAGACTATTATTACACAGCTAGCCCATGATTAATTAGAAAGCAAATAACCTTGTCCCTTAAAATCCTTCTTTTCATGCCTTAATCATTGCAGATTCAATACTCCTCAAAAACATAGTTATGAAGTTGAATTCTTGAACCTAAATCTAGCAATTTACTTTTGTGGCACATAGTTTTCATATTGTTTGATTTAGCTCATCATTAGTCAAGCAAGATATTGTTTAACCCAAAAGTAAATATTCACTACATCAAAATTTCTTAGTTTTATGTTACCATATGCTTGAAAACTACACCTTGTGTATCTGCCCATTTTTCTTCCTCCAGAAAACTTTACATTTGCCATCAGAAATTGGCAGGATATCAAAAAATTCTACCATATGAATTAACACTGTTACTAGGAACAAACTTTTTTTACTGAAAGATGTTCCCTCGTTTTGTCCTCAGCAACAAATAAGAACCGTCAATACTAAACAGATTGACTTGCCAGGAAAATGTTTATTTCAATCAGAAGGGTAAAAAAAAAAACCTAGATTAAAATATTAGAAATTTTAGTTATTCTAAGGCAGATTGACCAATTTTTTTCTTTTTTTCTGATAAATCTTTTTTCTTTATCAATTAATTTTCATTTTAAGTTATACAAGAACAATGTAAATTTTAATGTAATTGAAACTTTAATTTCTATGAAAAATACGCATTAGAAAAAAATGCAGTGCTTGAATTTTACAGCTGAAATCTGGAAAGGTAAAATAATTTACTCCATGGCAGATCAGAGATTGAGATCCATATCCCCTGAGCTTCATTCTGGTATCATAATTCACAGTTGGGAGCCTCCAGTACAAATTAAAGACACTAAAAAGCTTGAATGTACTAGATGCATCACTTCAACTATAACATGATTATTTGTGCATTTGCCCTGTGCAAACCTGATCTTCAATTAGTCAGTTACAAAGCCAAAATGTGCCCCCAAAAATATAGTCAACTGCACCTGTGGTCCCAGCTCCTTGGGAGGCGGAGGCGGGAGACTCGCTTAAGCCCAGGAGTTGGAGGTTGCTATGAGCTATGATCCCATGGCACTCTACCCAGGGGGATAGTTTGAGGCTCCGTCTCAAAAAAATATATATATATAGTCAACAAATTTTAAAGAATTAAAGACCTAAATAAAATCTGCATCAATATCAACAACAGCATCATAATTATCATGTTTACAAAGTAAATATCCACCTCATTTATGTAGATTTTTTATGAAGACTAAATTTATTTGCCAATGATCAAAAGAAAAATAAGGGAAAAAGTTCATTTTCTTGCAAGATAAACAGACAAATAGCATATTTATCTGTTACAATGTGTCAAAAGGCTTTTCCAATCACTGTCATAAGTACATTCTCTGAGTATTTGTTCTGCTGGATCACAATATCAGGAACAATAAAAATTGCTCATCTTTTGATTAAAGAAAATGATTTTGCGAAATGTAATTGATCATGGCAAATGATGTGATCTGTGACCAGCTTCGAGGAAACATTTCCATTATCATTTGCCTGGCATCAAGCAGAGACTGAACAATATGCCTAAGAACATATGAAAATGAATTTAGAAGCTGAGAAAAGTATTTTGAAAGAGTGTTAAACCAAAGCTGGCAAAGACAAAAAACTAACTCAAGGTAGGAAGTCTGGGATATAGGAAAACCTGCCAAAGCCATCCTTCTCCTTGGTAGTATGTATAGAAACATGGAGGCCTTGTATTCTGTTTTGATGTGTAATAAGAGTTCTAGAAAAAAAATAATAAACCCCAGGGTCTGATCAAGGTGAACATTCTAATAAGAGAGCCAGATGTAAAACTGGTGCACTACAGGGTTACATCATCTGTATAGGATAAGCGAGAAATAAACATTCCATGCAAAGATAGCAAAAAAACTTGCCTATCTTGGTGTTGAGTAAAGAGATATAAAACATTCCCTAGAAACTTGTAAATGCAAAGACTTCCCTCACAAGATTCTGTGCCCATGCTCATTATATCGGTGTGGTCTCTGCATATCTATATGGTCTGTGGAAGGTTAGGGTTATCCTTAAGCTAGGAATTTAATTTAATATGGCCAAAGACATCTAGCAAAAGCAATGGAAAATTTCCTTCAAAAAAAAAAAAAAGAATCTTCAACCAAGTTTTAGAAGAATTCTCAAAGATTATGTTCCAAGGATCATGCACTTACTATCCAAAATCCCCAAAAAGAGACATCAGATTCCATCTAGGAAATGTTTCAATTATTTTTTTCGTCATTCCCCCGCCCACCAACTTAAATGAATTTGGGTTTTTCTCTTATGTGGGAATTAGGTTATCTACTGGCTTCATATTAGAACTGAGTACACTTGCTTCTCTAATCTTGTGATACTTTACTAAGAAGAATATGTTCCAACTCCATCCAGGTTAATACAAAAGATGTAAAGTCTCCATGTTTTTTCAGTTTGATGGAAGTATTTCGGATTGCATGTGAAAACCCCACACTGCACCCCAGAAGTGCATTAATGTACATAGTTACCATTCAATAAAAAATAAATAAATAAATAAAAATAAATAAATTAATTAAATTAAAGTCTCCATGTTTTTAAATGGCTAGATAGCTTTCCACTGTTATAGTATTCCACAGTTTGTTAATCCATTCCCGGGTTGATGGGCATGTAGGTTGTTTCCATATCTTGGTGACTGTAAATTGAGCTGTGATAAACAATCTAGTACAAATGTCCTTATGATAAAATGATTTTTGTTCTTCTGGGTAGGTGCATAGTAATGGGATTGCGGGGTCAAATGGGAATTCAAATTTGAGTTCTTGAGTATTCTCCACACATCTTTCCAAAAGGTTGAATTAGTTTGCAATCCCATCAGCAATATAGAAGTGTTCCCTTCTCTCCACATCCACACCAGCATCTGCAGCTTTGAGACTTAGTGATGTGTGCTATTCTTACTGGTGTTAGGTCACATCTCAGGGTGGTTTTGATTGGTATTTCTCTCATGATTAGGGAAAATGGGCACTTTTTCATATATTTGTTAGACAATCATCTATCTTCCTCTGAGAAGTTTCTGTTCATGTCTCTTGCCCAGTGGCAGATGGGATTGTTTGCTCTTTTTTGTTGATTAATTTGAGTTCTCTTTAGATTCTAGTTGACAACAAATATCTCCTACACAGCTAAGGACACAATAATTAAAGCAAAAAGACAACCTTCAGAAATATGGGAAAATATATTTAGAACGATTGAAATTACTAAACAGTTGGTATAAAATAGTTACTTTTAATATGGTTTAAAACACAAGAAGAAGACTTGAAAATATGAGCAAGATACTAATAACTATAAAAAGACAATGCAAAATTAAATAAAAATCAAATAGAACTCCAGGAAATAAAGAATACATATAGTAATTTCAATAAAATAACTTAATGCGTGGGGTAATGATTAAATATAACTCAAGAAAGAATTATAGAACTAAAAGAAAAATCTGAAGATATTACCCATAACAGAACCCAAAAGGCCAAAGATCTTGGAGGTCTGATGTCCAAGGGCAAGAGAAGAAAAGTGTCCCAGTTCCAGAAGGGAGAGCAAGAAAGTGTGAGTGAGCAAGATCATTCATATTTCCTCTACCTTTCTGTACTATCTAGGCCCCTACCCAAATGGATGGTGGCTTCCCACACTAAGGCAAACACAGATGTTACCCTCTTAGTACACCATCTCACATAGCAATTCCTCTGACATATCCAGAAACAATGCTTCACCACCAATCTACATATCTTTTAATCCAGTCAAGGTGACACCTAAAATTAATGATCACTAAAGGAGAGAATGTAAAGAATTGGCCAGGTGATTTCCATTGTTTAGATACCTCACTTAGGAAAATGGTGATGATGGAGGTAGACAACCACCAGGAGAGCCAGTAGAGTAGGTCCAACCCAAAAGTACAGGCTGAAGACCTAGGAAGAACTAGTGATTCAGTTCAAGTCCAAAGGCATGAAAAAATCAATGTCTCAGTTCAAAAGGAGTCTGGCAGAAGGAATTCCCTTTCGTTTGGGGTATGGTCAGACTTTTTGTTCTATTCAGGTATGCAACTGATAGGATCAGGTCCACCTATGACAGGAGGACAGTCTGCTTTATTCATTCTACCCATTTAATTGTGCTCATTTAAAAACATTTTCAGGGAAACAAGCATAATAACGTTTAATCAAATATCTTGGCACCCTGTGGCCCAGTCAAGTTGATGCATAAAACTTACCATTACACTAGGTAGAAGATTTGAGGAAAAGAAAAAAAAATGATCTAAAAAACATTGGCTACATAAGAAAATAATAACCTAAATTAACTTGGTTGACCAAAAAGAAAGCTAAACTAAACTACTGGATTATATTTGAGGTGGGTGGGGGAGCAGGTGACTGGAATTAGAACAAAGTTCATTAATTATTTTTGAAGAGGTAAGAGATTCTTATTAATTCTAGTCTTGGTTTAGTATTTGTTTTAAAATATGTAGAGTAACTTCTAAAACATAGATAGCAATTTTATTTTTAATTTTTAAAATACAGTGCAATTCAAATCAGCATGTTTGGTTCATTGCAGCTCCTTCACTGCCGAACCAGGGGAGGCAGAGACGGCTTCAGCTTCTCTGCCTTCACTTTGTGATGACCAAGGTATAACAGTATATGCTGAATCACACTTTAAGCTTCACATTAGCCTAATCTTTCTTGATCTTAACAGACTTGGCATCCTTTCCTCTGCCTATGAAGAGAAAGTCCTTGATTTCCTGCATTTCTCCAGGCATGGCAACAAGGCAAAAAGAGAGAGGGTGAGGGACCTGCATTCCTCTCGCCCCCTCCCCCAGAGAGACATTCATAGAAAGCAGCCTACATAGCAATTTTATTTCCCAGTTGAAGGGCCTAAAGCTCCCCAAGATAATTCTTAGAGAGATGGAGAAAGATAGTATTTCTGTGCATTCAGAAAGAAGAACGTACAACTTCCAAACTAGCAGGGAGATGCTGAAATAAAAGTAATGGTAGTTAAAAAATATAAGAAATAAGCATAAATGGTGACAGGTGATTAAAAACAGCAAGTCTTCCACGAGTAATAAATTCTAAAAGTGAAAAATCAAGAAGTACCAATATAAGCATGTTCTTTAGAGAAATGGAAATAAGTAATAGCTGATCAGTGAGAGTTAAAAGTAATTGTTTCTGGGGAACAGGAAGCTTGGGCAACAGCGTGATTTACTTTTTTTTATACATGAAAAATACCTTATATGGTAACACTACTATTTTCATCTTTAAATTGTGTGCAACTATAAATTTAACTTTCAATTAAATTATTTTTTGAAAGAAGAGTACCTTGTTTCTGATCAAAACTTTGCGACTTTTCATTCAATTTCTTTTAAGTGTGGTGTGTTTAACCTCAATTACGCAATAAATAGCTCATGACTCTAAATTCTACACATCACCTAGTAATGAATATATACACCCAGGGATTCAATAAAATATATAGGAAAATAGATAAATGGGGAATGCACAAATGAATGAAAATCTAAACCAGGAGTCCTCAAACTTTTTAAACAGGGGGCCAGTTCACTGTCCCTCAGACCGTAGGAGGGCCGGACTGGGGGCCCTGGGACAAGTTGGCTTCTAAGCAGGACAGGCAGCAGTGGCAAAAACACCTGGTGGGCCAGATAAATGTCCTAAGTGGGCCATAGTTTGAGGATGCCTGATCTATAATGAACTATTATGAATATTCATTTTGTCAAAACCATACAGAAGTTCACTTTACCACAAATAGCAAAGAAAGGGCAAATTTGCTGAAAATTTCTTTCAAATATATTGTCATCAAAAAGATATAATGTGGTTATAATTACAAATTTAATTAATAAAACCTTAGATAAGCTATAAATCATATTTCTAAAAACCCATTAGAGGATATAAAGATGGAGAGACACCTAAATGACCAAAATCCAGAGAGGGATAATCCGCTTCTAGGCAAGCACAGTCTGGGAGGTTCTTTCATTCCTGGGAGTCAGGGAAGGCTGAGGAGTAAGTCAGCCACGCACAAAGACAATTGGCAGCAATCTGAAGAAACCTAGCTAAAATCCAAGACCCTGCGGGATAATGTCATAGATAAGAATCAGGAGAAGCCCCTTACAGACCTATCCTGCCATGCCCATCATTTCCCCAAGGGATTTTTACTGAGTGTGCAGTTGCTTCCAAGAACCTTTAAAGCAAAAAGGAATCCTGGTGGTTGATGGAGCCAGCCAGTACCAGTGCATGAGGATTAATTATATCTGTCTCTCCCCAAGTCTGCATTCAGTAACAGGTCAGTAGAATGAAATTGCCCATGGTGGGAGTATTTGTACTGGAGAAATCAGCAAATGCTGCAAATCAGACTTTCATTCTAGGACAGCCCATTAAGCACTCACCAGCACACCAACCGCTATCTTCCATAACACACAATACCGAAGTCTGGGCAGAAGAGCTGAGTCAGTATAGTCTCAAAGCGTTTAAAACACCAGCCTCGATGGAAGGAATAACCTAAATGAACTGAAATTAAATAGAGCTACAGCCCTGTCCTGACCCAGTTTAATCATGATTAGCAGAGATCAGCTCTTCACCCTTGACCGAGGAAACAGTGTGCACTTTCTGGAGCTAAATACTATTTATTTCAATCTCCTCTTTTTTATGCACAGTATCTGACATACTGTAAGAATTATCATACAGGCAAAAGCAGAAGTATCATTCATAAGAAGAGAAAAACTGTTCATTGATGAAGACTCACAGAAAATGCGTATGCAAGAATTAGAAAATAAAAAACTTAGTAACTATTATAAGTGCAAGGGTCAGGTTTGACTTCCATAATTATAGGAGATACAGGATACAATATACAAGATAAGAAATGTTATTGGTATATTCTGAGTGTGGCACGTTAATAGTTTCTTTCCTTTCTCAAAATGTGTATACATGTTTTGAAACCCCACCCCCCCCAGACAGGAGAAATGAAATATAAGTAGCTACATGGTGACTGTAACCTGACGTATAAATAATGGACTGAATACCCACCTCTGCTACTTTCTGTTGT
Organism: Galagoides demidoff; assembly: GCA_963574575.1. NCBI lineage: Eukaryota > Metazoa > Chordata > Mammalia > Primates > Galagidae > Galagoides > Galagoides demidoff. Next base: position 2,286 of record CAUYQV010150503.1, on the reverse strand, counting down.
TCTGTTTCCCCTACCTTTTAGTTATTTTCTCCTTCTCTTAAGTCATGTGAGATCTTCATTTTTTTTTTAATTTTCATGAAATGGATGTACCATATAGGAGCACAAAAATTCCTTTCAGGAATAGAAAGAACACACTGATAATTTAAACAACACTACTCAAATGAACTTTATAGTTTCTAATTTAACACTAAAATCTCCTCAAATTATAGTGAGAAAGTTACCATTATAACAAACAGAAAAGACATACATAAATAGATGTTTAACATTTAATAGTGGCAACATCATAACGATCAGGCAGTTATTTTCATGCATCATTTTATTTATTATCTGCAAAAAAGTTCTTCCATTACCAAATGATTTCTTCATTATTTAAATTATAAAATGATCCTTCCTTCCTTCTCTGGTTTCCAAGAGGATGCTACTGATATATTTTGGGATATAAGAAGAGAAAAGGGATGTGTGTCTTCATCATTATTTCTGACAAAATTACCCTCAACTCAATCTAGTCATCTTCAAGTAGAAGTCAATGGTTTCCAGTCTCTTTTTCCATGGGTGATTACTATGACGATCAAACAAAAGATATGTTCTGGAAAAATTGTTGCTAATTCAAACTTTTGGGTAAGGACAATCATAGTCTTACAGTCCTGAGTAATTCTGAGATGAATCTTTTATTGAAATGTAGAATGTTTTGAAACGAGAGGTCAGCCTGGAGGGGAAAACAGGTGCACGGTATAGTCACAAGACAGTAATTCTTACTCCACAGTTGTGCCAGTGGAATTCCCCACCTGTTTGTGAACAGTCTGGTGGTTTCTGGGTTTTGGAGCATCGGATGATCACGTATACTTATTGAACCTGACATTTTTCTCCTCCTCTGTCCCACTGAGATACCAGTGATGTCTTCAGAGGGATAAGACTTTGTCACTTCTTTTTTCCTTTAGATGGCAACTGGTTCAATCAATAGTTTAACAATAGTTTAAGCTACTATGTATTATGGGTTTTTTTTTTTTTTGGCTGGAGCTGGGTTTGAACCCACCACATCCAGCATATGGGGCCAGCACCCTACTCCTTTGAGCCACAGGCGCTGCCCTACTGTGTATTCTGTATTTGACTATCCAGTTGCAGTAATTCCAAATCAAGTCTCCTTTCCCTTTTGGCTAAATTCTTAATATAAGCTACACAATAATACTGTCTTAGGTTCATGATCTCTTGATAACTCACTGAAATAATTACAAAATCACTTTTTTTTTTTTTGAGACAGAGTCATCCTAGTTAGAGTGCCGTGGCATCATAGCTCACAGAAAACCCTTGGGCTCAAATGATCCTCCTGCCTTAGCCTCCCAGCTAGCTGGGATACAGGCCCCAGCCACAATACCCAGCTATTTTTTTTTTTAAGAGATGGGGTCTCGCTCTGGCTCAGGCTGGTCTCAAACACATGATCTCAAGCAATCCACCCACCTCAGCCTCCCAAAGTGCTAGGATCGCAGGTGTAAGCCACCACATCTGGCACAAAATCACTTTATAATTTTTTTTCAAACTCAAAGTCTCTTTCACTTTAAGACTGGAGTTGAAACCCTTCTGGAGTGGAGGGTGCTGAGTAGGAAACAATTTTGACGAGAGATACTGATTTGTACTCAAATCACTCCTTCCCTTCTAACCTGAGATAATGGTTCTTTTTGTAATCCTCTGTGTCTCTAGCCCTTTCCTTAGGATAGATGCTTCCCAGCGTCCTTTATACAGGATACCTGGCAATTGCATTCCAACAGGGCTCCAGATCACCTGGACATGCAGACCTACCTGAGGAGAGGGAACACTGCACAGGGCTAATGGGGGACCATGATATATAAGAAATCATCTCGTGGATTATATGCTTAAACAACCTTTCTTAAAAATATACATATAGGGGGTGTGTTTAGAGTTATTTCTACACTTATTAAGTGTTGAGGGCCTGGATTTAAAATGATTACTTAGTTGCCAGGATTCTGTATTTCAAGTGTTGCAGTACAGCCTCATTCCTTCCCTAAACTGGAATTTTAAATGCAGGAAATAACCTGAGCTTTCAGCCGCGGGTGCCTTATTGCTCACAGATAAAGTATAGATCAGGACAGTTTTGATCATGCTGAGTGGTACCCTTAGAATTCCCTACAATTGGGGGCGGAGCCAAGATGGCGGACTGCAGCCAGCTTTTTACAGAAGCTCCCGTCCAGAAGGAGGCTGAAAGGACAGAAGTTTAGCTACTTAGCTGATGGTTTGGAGCAGAGCCAAGAGAGAAGATTGAGGAGCACACTT